>VZQC01000745.1:1321363-1341839 GCA_009823505.1 Rhizomys pruinosus | reverse complement strand
TTTTTTTAATTTTAATGCTTTTATTGATGTTCTGTGAATTTCAGACCAGATCATGCATTCTTCCATAACTGTCGTACATCTTTCTCTCAATCTTTTTTTTTATGTTTAGGAATTCACATTTTCCTCCTTAAAGGGGGAACATTAAATTTTATATTACTCTAAAATATGAATATATACTTTCCACTTCTATACAGTAATTACAGACTCTGAAAGTAAGTGGTGGATCAATTCTAGAGCCCGTTAAGAGATTTACATTATAACAACTAAAAAAAGTCCGGGCCCAGATGGATTCACAGCAGATTCTAGAAAACATTTAAAGAGGTCCTACAACCATTACTACTCAATCTGTTCAGAAGAGCTTTTGTTTTTTTAAAGGCAGCTATTGTATGCCTCCGACCTTGATTTGCTGAGGATCACTGTATTTTCTTGGGTTCTGTAAATAGAATCAATAGAAAGAATATATGTTACAAAAGGAAATTTATTAGGCTGGCATACCCAATAGGGCCTAGCTAGCCCAGCAGTCCGCATGCTGGAGGGGTTAAGAACCGGGTAGCTCCTCAGTCCATAAAGCTCAGTGCCTCAGCAGTCCCAGTGTCATGCTGAAGACCTGGAAGAGCCTTGGAGAAGTGCTGGCCTTCAGTCTATGTTGGAAAGCTGAAGACGCTGGGCTCTGGGATCAGGGAGGCATGGTGGCAGCACAAACTGAGTAGCAACCAGGGCCGCAGATTCTCCAGAAAGGCATGTAATAGGTGATGTTAAAACACTGTAAAGTGGGGTTGGAGAGATGTCTCAATGATTAAGAGTGGATACTGTTCTTCCAGAGGACCTCAATTCAACTTCCAGTTGTGAGCCACATTGATCACAGCTGCCTGAAACTCCAGCTCCAGGGACTGCACTCACATGCAGACACAGACACACAGACACACACACATGCAGATGTGCGCGCGCGCGCGCGCGCACACACACACACACACACACACACACACACACACACACACACACACGCAAGGTTAAAAATAAAATAAATAGGGCTGGAGAGATGGCCTAGTGGTTAAGAACACTGACTGCTCTTGCAGAGGACCCGGGTTCGATTCCCAGCACCCACATGGTGGCTAAGAACTGTCTTTAACTCCAGTTCCAGGGGAATCTGACACCCTCTTCTGACCTCCATGGCATTGCACAACACAGGTGCACAGACCTACATGCAGACAGTATATTCATACACATACAAAATAAGTTTAAAAAAATTAAAATAATAAAATATTTTAAAATACCACATAGGCATAGAAAAAGACTTCCTTTTTTTAATTTTATTTATTTCTGTATGTGTATGAATGTACTGTCTGCATGCAGGTTTGTGCACCCGTGTCGTACAATGCCGCAGAGGTCAGAAGAGGGTGTTGGATTCCCCTGGAACTGGAGTTCTCCTGGAATTGGAGTTTCGGATAGTTCTCGGCTGCCATGTGGGTGCTGGGGATCGAACCCGGGTCCTCTGCAAGAGCGGTCAGTGCTCTTAACTGATGCTAGGGCATCTCTCCAGCCCCGATAATATTTTGAACTTGGGTTAGCCATAAATTTCATAGATATGACTCACAAGAGGTTAAGTTGATAAATTAGATCCAATCAAAATAAATATATGTTCTTCAAAGTCACTGTTAAGAAACCTGAAAGGTAAGCCAAGACTGAAAAAATATGTGCAAACATTATATGTGATAGGAGACATAAGTTTAGAATGTATCGAGAACTCAAGGATCAGCGAGATGGCTCAGTGGGTGAGGAGACTCACTGCCAAGCCTGACAGCTGAGTTCAATCCCTGAAACCCAAATGTTGGAAGGAGAGAACCGATTCCCACACATTATCCTCCATGAAATCATGGCGAATGCTCAGTGTGAGCAACATGCCTACCAAAATGTCAAAGACTGACCTATGGTAGGAGCTACATCTACAGCTGCTGGGAATATGATGATGCAATCCCTGGGAAAGTAGTTTGGAAGTAACTTGGACAGTTATAGGGCAACGTGCCTATACTATAGGGCACATTCATCCCATGGTTGGGGTTTAACCCCAAAGGAACGAAAGTATATAACCATCAAAAACATGATCATGAGTATTCAGCAGTTTTACTTGCGATGGCCAAAATCTGGAAATGGCCTAAATACTCAGCAAAATGTGGATGGATAAATAACTTGTGACATGTCCATACAATGCAATCCTTCTAGCAATGCAAATGAACACTGACACAGCAGCATGATTAACCTCTAAAGTAACTGCTGAGCGCAAGTAGTCAAGCAAAAAGAATACGGGGATCTCAAAGGAATGGACAACTTTTTTTTTTTTTTGAGACATGTGTAATCAAAGGGGTAGAGAAAGAAGCAAAACAGAACAAAAAAAGAAAAAAAGAAATAGAGGGACTTAAAAATAAAAGTTAATGAACAAAGTATAACTTATATGCAGATGTACCTGAACTTGTGATGGGTTACATCCTGATAACTCTATTTTAGCTTAATATATAGGTTGAAATGCATTTGCTACACCTAATTTACGTAACATCATAGCTTAGCAACCTAGGGCTCTAGAGAGCATTGGTAATTGCCCCTAGTGGTTCTGAGGCCCTCTGTGAGCAGTATTTTGACAGAATATTTTGACTAGCCTAGGAAAAGATCAAAGTTCAATGCTCAAACTGTAGTTTCTGCTAAGTGCATATTGATTTTTGTATCAATCAATCAAAATGGAAGCAATACCAATTGAATCTTTACAAATCAAAGACTCTCTGTAATCTATTTTATATTGGAAAGGAAAGTCTAAAGGAGGAGGAAGGGAGAAAGAGACAGTAATGCCACATGTCATTACATGCGTAATCTAGATTTAAATACATGACATGAAAGCAGAAGAGGACATCTGGGAGCTGGGAATCGAACCTGGGTCCTCTGATGGCTGAGCCATCTCTCCAGCCCCCCCATATTTTCTTTTAGATTATTTTAACTATGTTCTCAAAGTTAATGGTGTTTTCTTCTAGCATGCTTAATTTGCCATTAAGCTCATCAATTTATGCTTTTTAAAACAACTCATCTTTATGTGTTTAAATTTTTTTATTTTTAAATTATGTATATGTTTAAATTCCTCCCTTAGTGTGTGTGGAGTAATGCGCACATGAGTACAGGTGCCTTCAGAAGAGGGCGATGGATCCACAGGAGCTGGAGTGACAGGAAGTTGTGAGCTGCTCAATGTGGGTACTGAGAACCAAAATTGGGTCCTTTGCAAGACCAGTACACATTCTTATCCACTGAGCCATCTCTCCAGCCCCTGTATGTTTTAAAAAAATCTCGGGCATTATAGTTTTCATATTTAGAAGTACAATTTTGTTTTTTAAATTATTTATTTTTATTTTACATGTATGAGTTTTCCCTGCATGTATGTAGGTGTACCATGTGGATGCAGCACCTGTCGAGGCCAGAAGAGGGCGACAGATCGCCTGGAACTGGAGTTAAGAATGGTTGTATGCTGCCAAGTGGGTGCTGGAAACTGAACCGGGGTCCTTTGCAAGAGCAGCTGGTGCTCTTAACATTAACAGCTGAGCCATATTTCTAGTTCCCAATTTGGATTTCTTTATGATCAAAAATACCTCACACATATTCAGTCTTTAGCTTTTGACATGTGAAATATAACTATACTAATTGTATTAATGTCTTTATTCTATCATCTGGGTCTTGTGTTTGGTGTTGATTTTTCTTATATCTGGGTCTGATTTGATCTTGTTCATGAATTTTGTCAGTTGGAGACAAAGAGCAGTGTTTAAAGTTGACTTTACCCCCTCTTGTGGCCAAACCTTCTAAATACCTTTTGCCTCATGACGCTTTCTATTGAGAGGACAAAGAACTCCTCTTAGTCCTGCGTGAACACTTGGGATTATTTCCGTCAGGCTTTTCAGTTCGCACTGAAAACCTGAGAACCTTTACCCTGAAGATTATTGCTAGTGTCTTGGGCTTTGAGCTGTGCTGCTTCTTTTCCAGCATCTGCCAGGCCCTGAGTCCATTCCAGTCTTGTGGGACAACGTCACCTGGATACTCTCAAAGAGCGGCAGCCTCCCTCCCTCGCGTGGCTCCTCAGTACTCTCCCAGCTCCCAGGACCAATGCCCTTTAATTCTTGATGCACTCTGACTTATAGTTCACTTGCTTCAACTGGGAGAGAAAAATCTCATCCCTGATACTATTTTTTTCTGGGAAATAGCATCCTGAAATTTAATCCAGAAAAGAATCTCATTTTACAATGACTATTTTATCCTTATTTCCTCCCCACCCCCCTTTTGGGAGAAAACCATGATTTATAAACCTATAGTCCTAAACTGACTAAGGGAAATGCAGGATTTAAGGAGTGTTTCTTTCCTAAATCTGAATTCCTTGGCATGTACTAGGCTCATGGAGTCCTCTGAAAGACAGGCAGGCTGGATGTTAGATACTTCCGGATTTCGAAGACCTGTGGTCCTAGCCATGTGAGTTTTCAATGGCAGGGAGCACCTCAGAGCCTTTTAATTGTCCTGCCCAGAGGCTGTTTTGTGGAGACAGCTAGTGTGGTGGTTTGGATGAGTGTCCCCCATAGGCTCTAGGTAGTCAGACATTTGTCTCCAGTTGGTGGCGCTGTTTTTGGAAGTCTTGGAGGGTGTGGCCGTGCTAGAGGAAGTGCGTTGTTGGGGGCAGGCTTAGTGAGTTTTAACAAGCCTCGTGGTCTCCAGTCTCTCTCTCTGCTTCCTGTGCTCTTTGCGAGATGTGACCCTCAGTTTGCTGCTACAGATTCAGCCGCTACGCCTCCTGCCACAATGGACTCTAATTCCCTGGAACCGCCAATCGTAAGCTCAAATAAACTCTTCCTTTTATAAGTTCCTTGGTCATGGTGCTTTATCACAGCAACAGAAATGTGACTAATACAGCTAGCCTCTCTTCCTCTAGCATAAGTACCATAAATTCAGTCTGCTTTCCTGTCTGTCCCCTCTAAAGGGATAACCTTATCTATTTTCCTTTCAGATACCCATTACTAGTGCAGGCTCTGGCAAACAAAAATGTCCAATCAGTGATTGTGGAATGAATCAAGAAACAAGTACCTGCATTAGTGGATGTCCAATAGGGTCCTCTCCCTTTATTGACTTTACCCAAGAGCCTGGCAGGAGAGGCCATGTAATCTCTGGATGCCAATGAAAAGAAATCCCATTAGCCTCAGTGATCCAGTGTCTGGCCCACTAGTTCAAGCAGGGCTTTCTTGAAACTCTTCCCTTCACCCTCTGTACAGTGTTTTTACATTTCTAAATTTTACTAAGTACATTAAGTCTTTGGAAAAAAGGCACTAACTACAGCTATATCGGTTGAAGGTGGTAATTTCCCTTTTTCCTGAAGTCAGAGACCTCAGTTTGAAATTCTGATTGTAACTAGTTTTGGCTTATAAATGTCACCTGTTAGCAAAAATGCCATGAAATTAATAAAAAGGACATTTTCCCCTGTAACACCCCTGTGGCATAAATAGCTCCTGATGACCAGATGATGAGATGATTAAAGGCCTCTTCCTGGAACACACAGCCATTACAAGGAGACTCAAGCACTTTCCTCCCAGGAGGCCCTAGGCAACCCAGGGGTCTCTGGAACAAAGGGAGGGACCAGACCAGAATGTTCTTCTCTATCCTCATGTATACATCTGTAACAGCTTCATCCTTCTTGCATTCTCTAGAAACATGTTTCAGAGGCTGACCTTCATGGTTCATGGAATTCAGCTTAATTTTACTTCTGTTTATGGAGGGTACGCTCGGGTCAGGGCTTTTATATTGGTGGTCTTTGGTTTCCTGTTTGGTGGAAGTCTTTCCCCTTAATATGAGAAAAGAGTACTCAATAGAAAACACTGTAGGGTTGGAAAGTTCAGTTTGGAAGAGACATTTGTAGCTCTGCCAGCTTCAAGGCCCCTAAGAAATTCCCTCGGGAGAGATGGCCTGGCGGTTAAGAGCGCCGACTGCTCTTGCAGAGTACCCGGGTTCGATCCCCAGCACCCACATGGCGGCCGAGAACCGTCTGAAACTCCAATTCCAGGAGAACTCCAGTTCCAGGGGAATCCGAGACCCTCTTCTGACCTCCGCGGCATTGCACACACGGGTGCATAGAAAACTTGCATGCAGACAGTAATTCATAACGATACAGAAATAAAAAAAAAAAAAAAAAAAAAAAAAAAAGAAATTCCCTCTCGGTCCCACTGTTGAGCCCTCTCTGCATTCCGAAGTCTTGAATATGCTACAGTGTTTAGAATCAAGTTCAAGTGCATCCAGTGAGAGGTATAGTATGCTATAGCACTTAATCTGTAGTTTATCTGCTTACTACATGTGATGGTTAATCCTGGGTGTCAACTTGACTGGACTAAGGAACAAATAAGAGAAAAAGGATCTTCGGATTGGACTACATCAACCCAGATGGCCCACCCCAAATGTGGGCGTTACCTTCTGCTGGCAGGCAGTATTAAAGGCCATGCCAGAGGGATCTGGTCCCTTTTTTCCTGTGGCTTGCCTCTCTCTCACTGGTGGGTTTGTCTTGCTGCTGTGATCAATCCTATGGATCCCAGCATGTACTGAGACCGGCAGATCTCCTGGAATCCTTCAGCATCAGATTGGGACAACTGAGACATCCAGCCTTTCGGACTGAGCAGTTCCCTGGATTCTCAGC
Organism: Rhizomys pruinosus; assembly: GCA_009823505.1. Lineage (NCBI taxonomy): Eukaryota > Metazoa > Chordata > Mammalia > Rodentia > Spalacidae > Rhizomys > Rhizomys pruinosus. The sequence goes on along the minus strand of VZQC01000745.1, from coordinate 1,335,148 downwards.
CTCTTCAGTGCGGTGTGGCTACTGTTGGACTCCTTGAACTCTGTCACGTGAGCAAATCAATAAATTGTATATAGCTATATATTCGTCCTGTTGCTTCTGTTTCTTTAGAGAACCCTGACTAATACACTACATTTGCATTTAGAAGCAGATGTTTAATCTTGTGTTAGTCACCATCCACGTTTATTCATCATTTTTCACAGTACTAGGATTGAGCCAGTGGTCAAGCAATCCATTCATTTCATTTGTATGGTAGGTATCTGAGATAGATAGATGCTAGAATTTTCTCCATTTTTCTTAGAGGAGGAAACCAAAAAGGGTTAAAGAAATGACCAAACATATTAGATACTAACTAATCTCACACACTGACGTTCTTTTCCATGCAGCCTTTTCTTGGCAGGGTCCCTATGGCTAATGGCATTTATTTTAGCTCTTGTCTTTTACCTGCCAGCAGCAAACAGCACAAGTAGCCCAAGAAAAACCAATTTTGAAAGAAACACATTATTTTGGGTTCTGGACTGATCACTTACATGTTTTTAACTTTGGGCAAACTACCTACCCTCTTTGACCTCAAGTTTCCTTTTCCGTAAAGTAGACTAAAGGCATCTGCATTCCAGGAAGATTCTGAGCAATTGTGGATGAGTGTCTGGTGCACTAACTACATCAGGGCATCTGTTCTTAGTCATGGTGTTCTTGCTCTTTTCTTTTTTTAATTTTTTTTGTATGTGTATGAATGTACTATCTGCATGTAGGTTTGTACACCCGGGTCGTGCAAAGCCGCAGAGGTCAGAAGAGGGTGTCTGATTCCCCTGGAACTGGAGTTCTCCTGGAATTGGAGTTACAGATGGTTCTTAGCCGCCATGTGGATGCTGGGGATTGAAGCCGGGTCCTCTGCAAGAGCAGTCGGTGCTCTTAACCACTAGGCTATCTCTCCAGCCCAAGTTCTTGCACTTTTCATCCAGCAACCTTCTCGTCCCAGTAGAAACTTCTTCATAGCAGCTTCCGTTAATGCAGACTGCCTCAGTTTACCGTTTCTCTAAATCACTTCAGCATTTACAACAATCTAAGGATTGTAGTGATAGGAGTCAAGCTGGAAGGTTGTCGCTCCAGTGAAGAAATGGTGGGAGGAAAGCCATGTCCCAGAGCAACAACCATCCAGCATTTTCTTTGGTTTCTTGAGTCATAGCAGCAAAAATGTCCCCCAAAGCAATGACAGAACCCAGATCGTCAGCAGTAGAAGGAAAGTGGTCAAGTTTTGGATTTGGGTTTGGTGATGGCTCTACAGGAGCCCCATATTTTTCCTCAGTGGTGCAGGTTAAATTACAAACTGTTCTCCAGAGCACACTGACGCCTTCTCAATTAGTTTGATGTCCGGAGCTCTGCAGTAGGGCGTCTTAACCATCTTGACCTTCCCCTAATATTCCACTCTTCATATTGCTTATCACCTAAATGTCAGCACAGTTGAATGGGATGGGGCAGGAGACAAAAATATTTATTAATGATTGAAAGAATCATTTAAGCTCAGTATGAAAAAGAGATCTCTCTATTTCCTTAATCTTTTCTTGGGTCACTTCTTTGTTGCTGGGGACAGACATGAGTAACTACTAGCTTCTCATTCTAAGAAGATAATGTAGAAGTGTAAATGTGATGTAGTCTGTGTATAACTAGACTAGAAACTTCAACTGTTAAGGTATCTCTCTTTTTTTATTATTTTTTATGTGTATGAATGTACTGTCTGCATGTAGGTTGGTGCACCCATGGTGTGCAATGCTGCAGAGGTCAAAAGAGGGTGTAGGATTCCCCTGGAACTGGAGTTAAAGATGGTTTTTAGCCGCCAGGTGGTTGCTGGGGATCGAACCCTGGTCATCTGCAAGAGCAGTCAGTACTCCTAACTGCTGAGCCATCTCTCCAGTCCCAAGATCTCTTTAAAATAGAATGGGTTTTGAGTTAAACTTATGAGCTTCTCCCACATTGGGGTCATTTTTGGAGCATGGCCACCTTACCGATGGCTGTAACACTGTAAGAAAACCTGTCTCCTCCTTCCAGAAACCATTAACTGATATAAATTCTTATCCTTCCTTGGAGTTTTAAAGATATTCTCTTAAGCCACCTGGTCACAATAAGGAAGACATTGGAGAGGAAGTGGACCATGTAGCCTGAAAACATTGCTTTCTGGAAATACTAAAACTGGGTGAGTTTTATAAAAGACCATGTTGTGGTAGTTCTAAGGTTAAGGCAGAAGTAATGTGGCAAATGTTCCTGTGGCCATCCCCAAATCAATCCACTTGTTCCAAAGAGAAATTCATTTTTTTCTCCAGTTTAAAATACATGGCTTTGAAATACAAATATCTTTGTAGCATAGTTCTGACCAATGAGCCGTGAGGTCAGGTTCCCAGGTGGCCTTCTGGAGAAGCTTGTTAAGAGGGGCCAAGCCATCTGTTAAATTCCTTTTCAGCTTCTAGCTTCTGCCTTTTTTCTTTCCCCATTTTAATTTTCTGCTAGGAATGTAGTTATGATTCCTGGAGGCAGGAGAGACATTTGTGACAAAAGCACCTGCTAAAGATGGCAGTGCAGAGAGAGAAGCTGTGGTTCTGGAGCCGTCATGGAGCCTCTTAGTTTGGAGTCCATACATGGGAATTTTTTGTTATTAGGGAAAATAAGCCACTCTTTAGTTAAATAATGATAGTTGGATTTCTGTTACTCACAGTCATATAAATAATATACTTATAATAAATGCCTGAAATATGATAAAAAAGAGACCTAGACTGAGATGATAGATAGATAGATAGATAGATAGATAGATAGATAGATAGATAGACAGATATCATCTCACTGTGTAGCCCTGGCTAACCTGGAACTCACTATGTAGACCAGGCTGGCCTTGAATTTACAGAGATCCACCTGCCTCTGCCTCCCAAGTACTAGTATTAAAGGTGTGCACCACCAAGCCCGGCTCTTTTTATTTTTTAATGTGTATTAGTGTATTACCTGCAGGTATGTAGGTGTACCTGTGTCATGCAACACCCACGGAAGTCAGGAGAGGGCGTCAGATCCCCTGGAACTCAAGTTACGGATGGCTGTTAGCAGCCAAGTGGGTACTGGGGATCAAACCCAGGTCCTCTGCAATAGAAGCCAGTGCTCTTAACCATTGGGCCATCTCTCCAGCTCCAGATCTCACTGAATTTGAATTGTCCCCATCTGTAACTGATATTAATTCTCTTAGTCAATTGTACTGGGTTTATTCCAGACTTGAGCTCCCTAGGTGCATGAGGTCATGACTATAGCTCTCCCAGACTGATGGTGCATGCTGGGAACTAGTTTTAATGTCTCAGAGGCAGACCCTCTCCCACTGAGTATTGTCTTGGTGGAGATTCTGTATAGTTGTTGACCTGCAGCAGTTTTCTGCCCGAGTTTGTAGACTGTGAACCCTAGGTGTACAGTGCCATGGCTCCAAAGCCTTTGCATCCTGCAGTATTATCCCAAGGACATACATAGCAAAAAGTTAATATATTGCCCTATAGAGTTATAGGTTATATCTGGCACACTTGAGGTACATCTGGGCACAAAGAGTTTTGTGTCAAGGACTAGGGAGTGGATACTTGACACAGCTCTGAGAACGAGAGCTGAGGTCCTGAGGGTGCCTGTCTGAAGCTCTTGTTCTTGAGATAGGTCTCTGGACTGATGGAACAGGCCTCATTGCCCTATAAGGTCTCAGAAGTGCTTTTAGGATCTTTCTCTTGTGGTCTCCATCTATTCAGAGTGATTTTTTTTTAGCAGGAGTAACTTGGCCATACTCTTGGTTTACTCGCTTTAAAAATTTTTTCTTTTTATTTCTGTATGTGTATGAATGTACTGTCTGCATGCAAGTCTGTGTACCCATGTCATGCAATGCTGCGGAGGTCAGAAGTGGGCGTTGGATTCCCCTGGAACTGGAGTTCTCCTGGAATTGGATTTATGGATGGTTCTCAGCCGCCATGTGGGTGCTGGGGATTGAACCCGGGTCCTCTGCAAGAGCAGTCAGTGCTCTTAACCACTAGGCCATCTCTCCAGCCCCGATGTCTTTTTACTTTTAACAAGACCATGCTATTGTATGGAAGTAACTGAGCAGCTCCTGTAATATTTTGGTTAGAAATTGCTGCTTCTTCATGTAGCTCATTGCTTTCAAATTCTACCACCCATAAAAGTTAGAACCAAGAACCCCAACCTGCTGTGTACAGATGAGGATAACCATGAATGTGGTCTAAACAAACTTAATAAGCACTGTGAGGTGTGTGTGTGTGTGTGTGTGTGTGTGTGTGTGCAACTTGATTGTGTGGTTCTTTTCTGTTGGTTTGCTCCTGTTTTTGAGACAGGGTTACACTATGTAGACCAGCTGGCCTCAAACTTTCAGACACCTGCCTGCCTCTGCCTCCTGAGTGCTAGGGTCAAAGGCCTTCATCACAACCCCTAGCAATTGTGTGACCCTTGAGCATAATCTCTGAGATGACATCTTGTGGCAGTGTCAAAAGTTTGACGCATGGGCACAGTTCTGTCATGTTTTTTGGCCACTTTATGACAAAGGTGGTTTTTTTCTTGTTTCAAATACCTTATTCCTCATTTCCACTGAACACCTCATCAAAATGTCCTCTACTGTCCATATTTCTTTTTAAAAATTATTTATTTATTTATTTATTTATTTATTTATTTATTTATTTATTTGTCTTTTCCAGGCAGGGTCTCCCTTTAGTCCCAAATGGCCTGGAACTCACTCTTTAGACCAGGTTGGCCTTGAACTCACAGAGATCTGCCTGCCTCTGCCTCCCAAGTACTGGGATTAAAGGTATGTGCCATCATGCCTGGCTTAAAATTTATTTTCATTTATTTTCTGGACTTAGAGACAGGTATTAATTGCTGTGTGGGTGCTGGGAAAAAAAAAACCCAGGTCCTCTGCAAAAGCAGCCAGTGCTCTTAACCACTGAGCCATCTTTCCAGCCCCCCTCGCTGTCCATATTTTTACCAACATCTGATCATGACATTTAAGAAGTTTCCCAAGTGCCTTCTCTTATTCCAAGTCCCCCATCATTACAATTAACACTCCATGTATGGAAATGTAGGCATTTGTTGGCCAGTTTCTCCAAATTCTTCCAGCCTTCACCCTTTGCTCAGTTCCAAAACTCCTTCCCCTTTTCCCCAGTTATTTATCACACCAGTAACCTCATGCTTAGTAGCAATTATCTTAGTCTGCTTTGTGTTGCTTTGGCAGGATCTGATAGATTATACAATATATAACCAATGTAAATTTATTTGGCTTACAGTTCTGAGGTGGAGCACTACTGACATCTGGAGAGGGCCTTCTTGCTGAATTATCCTGCAACAGATGCAGATAGCTAAAAGAGCACAAGACAGTGAAGAAGGACAAATTTATATCTTTGTTAGAAATCCACTTCATGTGAGAACTAACTCACTCACTCCTCTAATCTTGCCCTCATGGGATAGTCCCTCTTAAATAGCCCATTTCTGACTGCTATTGCATTGGGGATTAAATTTGGGGGGGCGGATTAAATTTCTATTACATGGACTTGGGGAACACATAAGCTGTATTGTCTACACTTGATCATAAACTTATCTATTGGGGTGATTAAATGAGGAAATTGAGTGAAATAGTCTAGCACGCTGGTACATGGATAAACTGCAATAGATACTTCTTTAATTTCGAGTCACTCTTAATATTTGGGCAGAACAATGATGCATATTTGGGATGATACATCAATGTGTAGAAAGACAATAAAACTTTGGCCAGGCATGCATGGTGGTGCAGTTCTTTAATTCCAGAGATTTGGAGGCAGAGATAGGCAGATGTGTGTAAGTCTGAGGCCAGTTTGGTCTATATAGCAAGTTCCAGGCCAGCAGAGCAACATAGTAAAACCCTGTCTAAAAACATTTCAAACATAGGCTTATAATGAAAAGGACTTGAAGACAGCTTCAAGTATTATTTGCATCTTTTTTTTTTTTTTGGTATTTTTGAGGCAGGGTCTCCCTTTCAGTACCAGCTGTCCTGGAGCTCGCTCTGTAGACCAGGCTGGCCTTGAACTCACAGAGGTCCACCCACCTCTACCTCCCAAGTGCTGGGATTAAAGGTGCGCGCCACCATGCCTGGCTATTCACATCTTTATCACTTGGGATACTTGTTAGAAGAGTAACAGTTCTGGGATGGGGTCCTGAAAACTTTTTAAAAATTCCAAGATGACCCCTACAGCTGCCCAAGTTTTAGGAACAATGATTAGAAGAAATTATGTTTATAGCTCTAAGAATTACGGGAACAATTTCATCTAGGATTCTAGAAACTTAGTACTTAGTTTCTTTCTCTTTCTTTTCTTTCTTTCTTTCTTTCTTTCTTTCTTTCTTTCTTTCTTTCTCTTCCTGCCCTCCTCCCTCCCTCCTCCCTTCCTCCTCTCTCTCTCTCTCTCTCTCTCTCTCTTTCTTTTTTTTTTTTTTTCTTTTGGTCTATTTTGAGACGAGGGTCTCCCCTCTGCCCCAGCTGGCCTGGAGCTCACTCTGTGTAGACCAGGCTGGCCTTGAGAACTCACAAGAGATCCGCATAGCCTCAGCATCCAAGTGTAGAGATTACAGGCATGCACCACTTGCCCACCCAGCTAGTTTCTTTCTTTTTTAAAAACATATTTATCATTATTTTATTGAGTGTTTTGCCTCATCTGTAAATGCACCACGTACATGCAACGCCCTCAGAAGTCAGAAGAGGGCAACAGATTCCTTGGAACTGGAGTTATGCACAGTTGTTAGCTGCCATGTGGATGCTGGGAACTGAACCCAGGTCCTCTGCAAGAGCAGCCAGTGTTTTTTTTTGGCCTGTTCTTGAGACAGGGTTTTCCTGTAGCCACAGCTTGGCCCTTAACTCTCACTCTAGTAGACCAGGCTGACCTTGAACTCAAGAGAATCCGCATCTGCCGTCTGCTTCCTCGAGTGCTAGGATTAAGCATGCACCACACACGCCTGCGCAGCCAGTGCTTTTAACTGCTGAGCATCTCTCCCACTTTAGGGAGAAAGTAATGGCTTCCAGAGAATACATTTACATGAGCTGGAGGGCAAGAAGTTACCCAAGAGAGATGAGTGTTCTAGGCGGATGAACTGGCTTCCTAAGACTCAGTGGAAGGGCTGGAAAGAAAGGAACGCTGAAAGAAGCTAGAAACGTCGAATGGCTTTGTTTATCTGCTAGTGATTAAGTTTGGCATGGGAAGCTCAGAAAATTGCTCGCAAAGGAGTCTGGTTATTATATGCTTAGCAAAAACTGAGAACAGGAAATCTTGAGGCAGAAAGATTCCCAGGATTTGTTTGTTAGATCATTCCAGCGACAGAATAGATCGCAGATTGAAGGTACCACACACTACCCCCCCCGCCAAAAAACAAAACAAAACAAAGCACAAAAACAACACCACACACAACACACACAGAGAGGGAGAGAGACACGCAGAGAGACAGAGAGACAGAGAAACGAGCAGAGAAGACTGCCGAGAGACGATGATGACGAGAGAGACAGATAAGGAAGAGAGACAGAGAGAGACCTAGAAAAGCAAGCAGTTACGTGGCTGGAGAGATGGCCTGACGGTTAAGAGCACCGATTGCTCTTGCAAGGACCCGCGGTTCGATTCCCAGCGCACCCACATGGCGTTAAGACTGTCTTTAGGGCTTGGTAGAGGATTAGTTTGTTCCTAGTCTGTAAGGAGCCATCCATACGTCTTCTTTGCATGAGGACTCCGGTCGGATCCCCACGCTTCAAGCTCCACGGATGGGCGTGCATAAGAATAGCACGTCCTTGTAAACTCCAATTTCCAGGAAGAAAAACTCCGATTCTAGGCGACATTGTGTCCGCAGTGCCGCCCTCTTATCTGAGCCTTTCTCGTGCGGGCATTAAGTCACGACCATGTGGGGTCACAGCACGCTGGCGATTGGCAGCACAGTAACATATCATTTGAGCCATACACGAAAATAAATTAAAAAAAAAATAAAAAAAAAAAAAGAACTGTCTTTAACTCCAGTTCCAGGGGAATCCGACACCCTCTTCTGGCCTCTGAGGCTTTGCACGACACGGGTGCACAAACCTACATGCAGACAGTACATTCATACACATACAAGAATAAATAAAAATTAAAAAATAAATAAATAAAATAAATTTAAAATTAAAAAGAAAGAAAGCAAGTGTTAGTAATGAATAATGACTGGGCCAGCAATGGCAAGAGCCACAGAATGAACTGGGAATGAGAGTGAAAGAGAGGATGGATTTGAAGAATAATAAAGTCTTTGCTGATGACTGGATATGAACACAGAGAGACTCCGTTTCTGGCTTTAGTCATCAGATGCATGGTCTGACCAATTTCTCTGAAATAGACTAGTTACTTGACCTTTTCAAGTCTCATGCAAGTGTTATGTTACAGAAAAGGCATTCCATTTATAAAGACAATAAGAGCAGTGCAAGGAAATCATTTTTAATGTTAAAATGTATAATTTACTTTTCCCAAGTAACACAATGCTTTAATATAGTAAAAACTGCACATATCTTCAGAAAGGCTTATAGGTATGTATGAGCACATGTACATACACACACACACACACACACATATACAGAGAGAGAGAGAGAGAGAGAGAGAGAGAGAGAGAGAGAGAGCAAGAGAGCGCTACATCAAGATGCAGAGGAAGAAAATGCAAAGCAGTGTTACAAGTAGTTGCCTCTTTGCCTCCAGGGCAGGAGCATGGTGTTAAGGAGGGAGAGGGTGGAGATGGGCACAGGGATTTTCTTTCCATCCATCCCCCTTGGCTAATTCCCACTCGAACGGTCATTTTATTCCTATTGTACACTGCCCGTCTATCAATCTCATTTATTCCACTCTCTTCCTTTGTCTTTCATGGCAATGTTACAAGCAGCACTGTTTTTTCTCTTATTAAGCTATGGTGTTGACTTACTTGTCCTTTTCATGATCCTGTCTTCCCTTTGCACTGTTACTGCTCATATATGCTCAAGAAATGTTTGTTCAATGACTCCTGCTATATAGGCAGAGTGCCTTTATGGACTGGATTTTGTGCTCAGTTTCCATCTCAAACTTTTCTACCTTTAAGCACCATTCAGGCCAACGTACTGAAGAATTCTCATTTTCCCCTTAAGTACACACATGACTATTGGTCTATTCTGGCATCAGTTGTAGGAATGGAGTAAGAGGCAGCAGTCCTTTAGCTTTGATGTTGACAGAAACATTTTTACATGATCCCAGGGCCAAAATGAAAGCAGTGGCCTTAAAAGAAGTTGAGAAGCTTCTCCTCTAATTAGATGGGGAGCCCTTTGAAGGAAGAGGCTGTTTTCCCACCGTTGTGCCCCAGTGTCTTGCATAGCAACCTAGTGAATGCTGTGACTGCAGCCAATGAATGTTTAGCACACAGGTGGGAAAAATAACACGGTGTATCTTGCTGTATTTTGAGGGTTTCTGTCTAGGGTTGTAGATCCCTGAAGTTTTGAGATTTAAGTGATTAAACATACAAAGAAGTAGGAAATTAGTTAAAAATATAGAACTGAGACAAAAAAAAATAAAGCTGGGTGTGATGGCGCATACCTTTAATCCCAGTACTTGGGGAGGCAGAGGCAGGAGGATCTCTGTGAGTTCGAGGCCAGCCTGGTCTACATAGTGAGTTCCAGGATAGCTGGAGCTACAGGGAGACCCTATTTCAAAAAAAAAAAAAAAAAAAAAAAAAAAAGAATATGGAACTGAGAGATCAGTAAAGCTGGATTCAAAATTTCTTTTTCACTATTAACTGTGTGACTGTGGCTAACCCCTTATCTAAGCCTATCCTCATTTGTAAAACATATACACATGTACAGTCTGTCAGGGTTATTAAGGCAATCCAGTGGACAACCAAAGTAAAGGCCATAGCATATGCTGGATACCTGGTACGAGCTCAGTGTCATCTCATTGAACACACTATGCTCAACATATTATGTGACTATTATACTAAAAATTTTGCAAGGCCAGGTCAGTGGTAAGGGTGTTAAATTTGCAAAAGCTTAAGGAGGCTCAATCAAGAGAAGAAGGAACTAGGGAAGAGACTGGATGAAAAGATGAAAAGCTAGCTGAGGGTACTTGCCTCTCAAATTGAGTTTGTTGTAAGAGCTAAAATTGAAAGACAGGAGGAGCACTAAGGAGTCGTGGATACCAAGCGACACAAAATGATTAAAGCAAAGTGCCTTGCTGGCTGGTGGCGGTGCTCCTTATCTCTGAAATGCAGACTTGGGCACCTCTATCTTATTCATTTCCAGCAATATGCTTTCCCCCACCCCCCAAGGACAGGAACAGAGGGAGTCTGGAGGACTTAAAGGAGAGTGCAACTGAGGAGAGGACCAAATAGACTCTTTATTCCCAGGGTCTTTTAACTCCTTGATTGCTAGGAACTCGGATGAGGCAAAGCATTGGTTTATTCAGTTTCTGTTCGGCTCTGTGCTTTGTTGACAACAAAGTCTGTCTGAGTCACAGGGGGTCAGGTGACTATAGCCTCTCTGATGAGTCATTGTCTAGCTTCCACTAATGTCGCAGCAGCTGGAGCAGACTTGTTTACTGAGAGAAAGCTCCAGCTGTCTGCAGGTACAGACTCCTGTGTGTCAGAGCTCACTCCAGCAGCAGGGAGCAACCTTGATTCCATGAGCCTCTGTGCAACTGGCAGGTCCTCACAGGAAGCAAGCAGTAGGGGTTTTGTGGTATAATGTGCGGCTGTCCTTTGTGCTGATTTGGTATCATGAATAGCAAGTGTTCAGAGTTGGAGCCCAAAGGATGGAGCAAGAGATAGAAAGCGAGAAAGACTGGGCTGGAGAGATGGCCTAGCAGTTAAGAGCGCTGACTGCTCTTACAGAGGACCTGGGTTCGATCCCCAGCACTCACATGGCGGCCAAGAACCTTCTGAAACTCCAATTCCAGGAGAACTCCAGTTCCAGGGGAATCTGACACCCTCTTCTGACCTCCGCGGCACTGCACGACATGGGTGCACAAACCTGCATGCAGACAGTACGTTCATACACATACAGAAATAAATAAAATTAATTAAAAAAAATTTAAAAAAAAGCGAGAAAGACTGACGTATAGCGCTCAGTATCCTAGTGACACGGATGGCCTATTCATTATGGCCAATCGCACAGAACTTAATAGAAAGACTATTCACAAAGGTGTGGGTAGGGTTCTCAGAGAGAGCAAGTGGGAAGCCATGATTCAGCTGGAGAAGCAAGAGGAAGACTCACTCCTTCCTCTGGCCAGCTCTAAGGAAGCTGGAGAGCAGGTGAACTGTTGACGCAGGCTGTGCAGGTCAGTTTCCTGAGGAAGAGAGCAGGATGGAAAAGAGGGGGAGGATGGCTTTAGGGAGTAAACAGGAAATGCCTAGCATGAGTTAAAAAAAAAATTAAAAAAAAAAAAAGAGGGGGGAATAGTTGTTAAACTTCAAGGAGGGGCGAGGGACAATATTAACTGCCAGAGTAAATTGTTTACTTCCTGTTTGCCCAGTAGTTATTCCGGGACACCCTAAGTCTGACCCTTGGGTGATCATGGCGAAGAATAAAGATGGGTGGGTGTGTGCTCTGAAAAATAGGGCAGCACAAATCCCATAGTCTTTTCTACTGATCCCCTTAACCAACATTTCTTGAGGACATTCAAAGTACTATGTCTGGCACTGGACAGTAAAAGAATAAGAAATGTGATTGACATGGGCAAGGCCTAGTCACTACCCCTGAACTACTCTTTGTAGAGCTTGTCATCTAGTTACAAAGAAAGATATGAAGCTATGTCGTTTGTCAGTTGCTATGCCAATATATGAATGGTATGAAATACCTAGCTACAAAAAGTAATGCAGTCACATCTGCACAAGAAAGCAACAGAGACGTGAGTGATTGGTGTTGGACAGGGCAGTCCAAAGGTGCATAGAGAAGGATGTTAACTTTTGCACTGGGAACTGGTCTCGAGGTATCCACCTACTGTCCTGGGCAAGTTTAGGGATGACAATTTCAAAAGGAAGATAGGTATTTCAGTAGATTTTTTGAGTTGATATCTCTATTTTATATTCTCTTTATGCCCAATGACCCTACACATGATATTCTGAAGATTCTTAAGAAATGTTTGTTGAACAATTCAGTTCGAAATGGTATTTGTGCTTCCTTATAGGTTGAGAGAAGGGTGCACAGAGAGCAGAGCCTGCCTGCAGCGATGTTTCTGTGTGAATTCTAATGATGCTTGAAATACCACAGATGCAAAAGAGGAATCCGACAGCAGCTTAGCTTATGCTTTTGATAAGTGATTTACACAAAATTAGCGTGTGCACAGGATGCAACCTTAGCGATTTCCAGACAGAAAATGTGAAAGATGTTCAGTTTATCAAGAAAGTGTGGCATGCCAGCCGTGCTTTTTCTCTTTATTTCTGGAGTTCAGCAGAAAGAGAAAATAAGTAAGGATGGCGATCTCCTCCTGGAATTGTTGCATTTTGGTGAAGTTTTAAAATAGTGTCAAAGAACTTAACATGGATTGTCTAAGCTGAGAAAGGGAAAGTTAAAGTAATATCATTGGGGTGGGAGGCAGATATCAATGGGAATGATATATAGGGGTATGGACACTGAAACACTGCTGTGCATGCTGACAGCCCAGAGGTCACAGCCTGCAGCCATGTCAAGGTTTCATAGTCTCTGAGATACATCTGGGGACTGACTGAGGTAGCTGAGTGAAAATGCAACCTGTACCTACTATCTGCTCTCTGTAGAAGAAAGATGAGAACTTGACTCATCCAAAAGGAGGTTTCAAAAGAACGTTTTTTTTCCCCAACCCTGCCTCAGGGCTGCTGTGATGGTGAATATTGTTAACTTTCCAGGATTTAAAATCACTTAGATTTTTGAGCCTCTGGGCATGTCTGTGAGGAATTATCTAGATAAGGTTAATTAATTGAGGTAAGAAGAGGCAATCTAACTGCTGGACCAAATAAAAAGGAAAAATCTAGCATTCAGAGTTCCGCTTCCTGACTGCAGATGCCATGTGAGCATCCTCCTCAAGCTCCAACCGTCACTTCTTGCTGTGATGGATGGTACCCTGAAACTGTGAGCCAAAATAAGCCCTTCCTTGAGTGGTTTCTCTTAGGAATTTTCTCACAGCAATAAGACAGATAGCTAATACAGTTGCAGACATACAAGGCTGATATCAGACTTCCAAAGACCAAAGAACAATTGTGCCATATCATAGCTTAAAACAAAGGACTGGCTGGGCGTCCTTTAATCCTAGCACTCGGGAGGCAGAGGCAGGCAGATCTTTATGAATTCAAGGCCAGCCTGGTTTATATAGCAAGTTCCAGGACAGCTGGGGCTGTAGGGAAACCCTGTCTCAAAAAAGACTAAAACAGGGACTGGAGAGATGGCTCAGTGGTTAAGAGCACCAACTGCTCTTTTTTTTTTTGCCAACTGCTCTTGCAGAGGACCCACATGGCGGCTAAGAGCTGTCTTTAAGCTGGGCGTGGTGGTGCACGCTTTTAATCCTAGCACACGGGAAGCAGAGGCAGGCGGATCTCTGTTAGTCCCAGGCCAGCTGGAGCTACAGGGAGACCCTGTCTCAAAAGAAATAAAAATAAAAAAAAGACTAAAACAAACAACCAAAACAACAACAACAACAACAACAACAACAAAAAGGACTGCCAGGGCTGGAGAGATGGCTCAGTGGTTAAGAACACTGGCTATTCATATATATATATATATATTTATACATTTTTATCAAATCTAGACCCGTGTCCCCCCCA
>VZQC01000745.1:1226115-1312242 GCA_009823505.1 Rhizomys pruinosus | reverse complement strand
ATTCTTTCTGAAAAAAGTAAAACCTTGGGGGAGATAAGAGCTAGAAGTTGATGATTTTCACGACTGTCATAAGGAACAGGGTTTCAAGCAGAGGAACAAGTGGAAAGCCCTCAGTGCTGAATATTTTCAAGCAATACAAAGGAATTCAGGGGACTGGAGAGACAGCTTAGTGGTTAAGAGCATTGTCTGCTCTTGCACAGGACCCAAGTGTGGTTCCCAGCACCCACCTGATAGCTAACAACCATCATAGCTAAAGTTCCATGGGGATCTATTGCCCTCTTCTGGCCTCCATGGGCATTGCATAACATGGGTGCTTATGCATGCATCCAGGCAAAATGCTCATGCACATAAAAATTAAAAAAAAAAAAAAGAAACTAGATGGAAATCACCGTGGTTGTAGCAGAGTGAGTGAATCTCAGAGCTGGAGATATCAGAGTGGGAACATGTGGAGGTAGGGAGCTAATAGGAGGGGCCTTGTAAGACTTCTGATTTTGGCTTGTAGTTTGAGCAAGAGAGGAAACCATTGGAGGGCTTTGTGGAGAGAGGTAAATGCAATGGATGTATGTTTATAGAGACCACACTGGCTATTGCACTGGGTATAGCTACTGGGAGGATAAAGGTGGAGGAGTGGAGAGCAGGTAGGAAGCCAGTGTACAACCTAGGCACTAGGTGTTATTTGCCTAAACCCATGTGTAATAGCAGAGCAGGTAAGAAACATTTTTTTTTAATTTTTTGTATGTGTATGAATGTACTGTCCGCATGTAGGTTTGTGCACCCGTGTCGTGCAATGCCGCAGAGGTCAGAAGAGGGTGTCGGATTCCCCTGGAACTGGAGTTCTCCTGGAATTGGAGTTACAGATGGTTCTTAGCTATCATGTGGGTGCTGGGGATCAAACCTGGGTCCTCTGCAAGAGCAGTCGGTGCTCTTAACTGCTAGGCCATCTCTCCAGCCCCAAGAAACAGATTTTAAAGCCATTAGGATTCCTTAATGGGCTGGATACATGCTATGAGAGAAAGAGAAGTCAAGAATGATCATAACTGCTGGGTTTGGTGGTGCATGTCTTTGATCCCAGCACTCAGGAGGCAGAGGCAGGCAGATCTCTGTGAGTTCCAGGCCAGCTTGGTCTACATAGGGAGTTCCAGGCTAGCTGGCGCTACAGGGTGACCTTTTCTCAAAAAGACAAAAAGAGAATGATCATTAATATATTCTGGCTTAAGCAACTGGGAAAATGATTTCTGTGAGCATGCATTTGGGTGAAAAATTAAGGAAGAAAAAAGAAGTTGAGGATGTGTGCAAGAGAAGTTTTGCAATGATAGACTGTTACTTCAACAGGATCAGGTGAGTGAGAGCGAGAAAAGGGGAAAGGACAATGAGTGAGTGGTAGAATTGATGAGTGGAATGAATGGGGGGGACACAAATGTTAGTACAGAGGGGTGCAACAGGGAGTGGGCTGGAAACGGTAGATTGAGAGCTGAATATGGGTGTTTGATATGATGATGGTTGTACTAGAAGTGACTAGAGATGACCCAGGGAGACTGGTGGAGGGAGAGGAAAACACAACATCACTGGAGGGGAGGAGACCAAGGCCAATGAGGGCAGCGTCCAGTGTATTGTAAATATGGAATCACCAAGAATTGAAGCCGCCATATCCTTAGAGGGTAGCAGCCATTCATGAGCTTAACATCTCTGAAGCATGAAGAGAATCATCAAGGTGTTAGTAGATGTTTATGACAAGGGGAGGGAGGGATGATGACATGGGAACACTAATGATTTAAATATGGGAAATTTTAGGGAGAGGGAGCCAAAATGGGTTAAAAGCAGCAGCAAGGTAATCACCCCTAGTAGTCGTGGCTTAGTAGTTTAGGAGGCAAGAAAGAGATAACACTTATCACCCAAGTTTATTCTAGTAGAAATAAATGAGAGGACTAAGTTGCTATACTGACTTTGGAAAAAGGTTGAGAATAAAGGTCTCCTCTCCTCTCCTCTCCCATCTCCTCCCCTTGCCTCCTCTTCTCTCCTCTTTCTTTCTTTCTTGACAGAGTTTTGCTATGTATCCTAGGCTGGCCTTGAACTCATGGAAATTCTCTTGCCCAAGTCTCCCAAATGATAGGATTACAGGCACACGTCACCCTACTGAGCTTAGAGGGTTTTACTTCTTGTGTCCTTCAGGGTGCAAAGGGCACAATGGACGGGGTGGTGGTGGTTAGTAGGGAAATGGGGAAAGAAGAGACAGAGCATATGAACCCTATGACAGACCCTCAGCAGAGTCTTGTGAATGTAACAAAGGCTCCCTATATCAGGTAGGAATCACGGATGACAGTAGGAGAAAATGCTCTCTGATAACTGTTTTCCGGTGGCAAATGGCATGTCCCAGTTTTCTCTAGAATGAAGCCAGTTCTTGGATCAAATAGGAGAAGAAAGTAATATCCAACACTGCAGAATTAAATCTATCCATCACCAGGCATCTACAGCCATTGCTCTGAAAGAGATTAAGGCATCCGGGCACCTTTTGAAGCAGGAAATACAAATCTTTGAAAAGCTTATCTCTACTGCATGAAAGACTTGGCAAAGGGGAACGTTCTCATCTCATTTCGGTTCCCAGCCCTTGGAGTGATAGAAATGTCAGTAGACAGAGGGTCAGACCACTATTGCAGGTAGATCCTTTTCTAGCCAACTACCATTGGGCACAGGTCTTAAAAAAGGAAAAGAGAAAAAAAGAAAGAAAACAAATTTTTATTAGGGGAGATAAACAGTCTACCTGAGAGATATACCTCACAGAAAACAACATTGTCTTCCTGTTGTTGACCTCTCGGGAGCCATCAGTTTGCATATGTCACTAGCGTGAATGCGATTCTGTCGTGTGTGTTTGTGTGTGTGTGTGTGTGTGTGTGTGTGTGTGTGTGTGTAGACCAGGGCTCGACTATTGTTTGTGTGAGTCCCGTCTCATCAAAGTTCATGTATAGGGAACTTGGTTCCCAGGGTGGGGTTAGATGGAGATGCTGTGGACCTTTAAAAGGTGGGTTGGAATGGGAGAGCATTTGGTCATTAGGGGTATGATGTAATTCTCCTGGACTCCTGGTAGCGATGGGACCACTTGCTTCTGTACACGTTCTAGCTAGGGTGTTGCCGTCTTTCCCTTCCCTTCATCAGAGACCAAAGCAGTGAGACCCTGCCCTCTCTTGGGCTCTGAATCTCTAAAATGATGAGCTAAGTAGCTTTATTTGTAAATGAAAAGCTGACCAATACATGTGTCTAGCTTTTTCTGTAAATGAAAAGCTGACCAGTACATGTGTCTATGTGGCAGGCTCTCATTCTGTAGCTGGTGTACGTAGGGTGTGGACTGATGGAGCCCAAGCCATCTGCCCAGGAGCCAGGGCTCAGCCTGCCTAGCTCACTCAGTTTTGTTTTTCAGAACCAATTTCCTAAAAAAAATAGGTATTTTAAAAATAGTTTTTACAATAAAATAAACAATGTAATAGGAAGATGGAGTCAAATTGTCTATTATCTTTTTTTTTTTTTTGTCCTTTTGAGACAGGGTCTCCCTGTTAGTCCCAGATGGCCTGGAACTCGCTCTGTAAACTAGGCTCTCCTTGAATTCACAGAGAACCACCTGCCTCTGGCTCCCAAGTGCTGGGATTAAAGGTGATCTATTATCTTTTGTACAAATTTTCTCTTCCTATTTTCTCAGCACATATCTGCTAACATTTATATTTCAAATAAAGTTTGTGAGAACAGAGGAAAAAGAGGAAAGAAAATAAAATTTTTTGAGTAAGCTTATAGTAAGACGATTTTGAGATCCATAAAGGGGAGCGTGGAGACTGTTGTATCAAGCAGAATAACTGCTTCATGGGATAGTGTGTGCTGGGAAAGTTTAGAGCCCATAGTTTTATTTTATTTCCAGGCTCAGCTCTGAGGACTTGGGATAGTGTCTTGTCACAGTGAGTTAGCAAACTTGTTAAGGGACTACTTCTCAGTTCTGCAAATAGTTTTCCAAGGCAAAATGGGCTGATAGGAAGATCAGGAGGCTGAGGGAAAGGGCGGGGGCAGAACTCTGCAAGAACTGACACTAAGGAAAGTGCAAGGAATGGACATTTTGGGGATGCATGGCTTTAGTGGTTGGGCACCTTGGCACAGTTTTCCCTGAGAATCTAGAAGTTTTATTTGGCATTGTCTACCATAGTCCCATTTTAAGCTTTTGATTTTTAGCAGTACATGAATAAAAATAAAGATTGTTAAGGAGTTTAGCTTAATTATAATTTCTCCATCAGAAATCTTAGCCCATTTTTGCTTCCTCTTAACTTCTTGTCTCCTGGATGTTCTCAGTATTTGTGAGAACCCACCTTGCATTCCATTACTGCACTATGCTTGATTCCTGCTGAATTGTTACTTTTAATCACACTGCTTGCTCATTCTGGATTTTTTCACTAATAGTGAAATATCTCATGACTCTTAATTTACCAGAAGAAAGGAATCCTGAAATTGATGAGATAAATGAGCAATACATTACTTGAAAGTGTTATTGTCAGACAGAGCCTCTTTAGGCAGATTATTTAAAAATTAAAATTAATCTAGAGGCTGAGAAATGGCTTAATGGTTAAGAGCACTTGCTGCTCTTGTAGAGGACTTGGCTTTCATTCCTTGGGCCCTCATAGGGCATCTTACGACTGCCTGTAAATCCAGTTTCAGGGGAAATGGTGCCCTCTTCTGGCCTGTCTGGCACTTGCACACCTGTGGTGTATATACATATACTCAGACACATACACATATCTAATTTTTTTTTTGTCTTTTTGAGACAGGGTCTCCCTTTAGTCCCAGCTGCCCTGGAGCTTGCTATGTAGACCAGGCTGGCTTTGAACTCCCAGAGATCTGCTTGCCTCTGCCTTCTGAGTGCTGGGATTACAGGCATGCACCAATATGCCTAGCCCAAGATGGTTCTTAACTGCCATGTGGGTGCTGGGAATCAAACCTGGGTCCCTGCAAGAGCAGTCAGTGCTCTTAACTGCTGAGCCATCTCTCCAGCCCACATAAATAAAATTTTAAAAAGAATAAAAATTATAATTAATCTTTAAATAACATTTTGATAATTGATATAGTATATTTGCAATCCTTGTATATATTTGGATAATTGTGAATAAATAGTACTTTGATACCCTTTAGTAAACAGACTATTTTAGTATTCATTATTTATTTGATTTCACAATAGTTCTAGGAACTAAGAATGTGAACATGCCAATTTCACACATAAAGTTAAGGCCTGGGAGAGTAAAACATATAGCCAGTAAGAACTTAAATCTCAATCTACTAATTATAAGTCATGGAAATTGAAATAATTTATGTAAAGATAAAAATCTGTTCTTGTTTATAAGTATTTTCAGCACAATAATTTGCCATAAAATTTCAAAATTCCATAATAGTTTGGTGAATGTGGGTACAATATTTTTTCCAGATTCAAGGGTTTCCTGTGGAGATGATCTGAGTAGGCACCATTGACACACACCAGGGGACATTTCTGATGGTTCTTCGTTGTGTGGTAATTTTCCCCAATATTGGATTTCTTTCCATTCTCCTGGCTGTGAAACAGAAATGCTAATACTATCCACCTGTTAATTACTGCTTTAAGGGTAGTTGTGTTAACCTAATGAAATGACTGATAAGACAACAGTTTATGGATGTAAAGAAGTACTAAAAAGTTGTCACTATTCATCACCATCCTTGGCAAACAACTCAGGGTAGAGAATAGTTGAGTTCAAATGTATGCCTAACATGTATGTTCAGGGTTGAACATCTCTCATATTTCTGCTTTAAAACAGAACAGAGGAGAGCTTGTGACACAGCCAGTATTGTCTCAGGACACTCTCATTCTTGGGTGTTTTCTCGACCCTGCCATTTATGTCCCTCAGCTTGCTCCCAGAACTTCCTTTCACAGCAGGCACTGCTGGAAAGTCATTTCTTCTAAGAGATATCTTAGAAGATTGAGTTCTTACTTGCCTCTTCTCCAAATGAAATTTTTCCAGGAATATAATACTCTAAAGTCCCATAAGGAAACCGCAGATTGACACTGTCGACTACTGTATTACCATTACCTGCCATATAGGAGCATACTATAAATGCCAGAAGTTATTTATTTTTATTGAAGAATAATCTTCACAAAATAAAATATGTAAAGTATATACTTCAACTTGACAACTGTGAGCAATCACATCATCATCATCACCACAGTGAAGATATAGTTTCCATTTGATCCACTGCAGTTAGTTTTCCTTCTCTATAATTTGTCCTAGATGACTTGATGTCATTATAGAGTAATTCTGCTTTTCTTAGAATGTCATATAAGTGGGCTCATCCAAATTACAATATTTAGTATTTGGTTTATTGGTGGTGCCATAGATTATGACATACGATTCAGTCAAACAAAATGCAGGTCATGTGCTTGCTTTCTGTATGAACCATGCATTTGTAGATAGTCTGTAGTTTGCTATAGTAAATAAACTCGTGGTCTGAGTGGCCCAGGAAGTTTGAGTTTGTGGCATTTCTACTCTTTGAGTCAGAGAGAAATGCGTCCCAACTTATCTTGATTGTCTTTAGGTGGTGATCAGATGCCCATGAGTAGCAAAGACAGGTTTTGGGGAGGGGAGCTTGTTTAGAGGGGAGCTTCTGTTATGAACCAATTATGGATCAATCTAAATTATGAAAGGTACAATATTTACTGTAGAAAGTCCAAGGAATAAAAGGAAAAAGACAATGAAATTATTTTCATATTGTCTCATAGACAATAATATTGTGTACATAATGACTATTTTTTTATACTGCATTTTATACATATGTAAACTACATGATTTTGTCCTACCCCCCTTTTCCCCCCCTCAACACTTTAAGGTTGCTCACCACTCTTTTCTGTCCTGCATGCATGTTAACTATGTTTTGATGAGACTCTTGGTCAGTTTCCACCTGTCATTAAGGCAGGGCTTGCCTTAAATGGACAGAGTGACTGGAACAGGAGACTGGAGGCTTTGTCCAGAATTGTTTGATGCCTGGCAGCAGATTAAGAGCACTGTAATGGGACTGGGAGTTTTACCTTGTCACTCATCCTCTAAGCTGAAGGAGGGGACCTTGGAGATCGTCGGTTTCATGCAGAAGGCTGCAGTGTTCAGTCTGCCTAAATTGCTCACTGTGTTTAATAGAACTGAAAAGGTGTCTGCAGTCAAGCTGATTTCAAAGTAAGCTCTAAAATCCAGACAAGAGAAAATTGTTTGGAGAAAACACTGAGGGACCTGAATAGACCCTAAATTGTACACACAGTAGTACTAATACTTACCCAGTTATAAAATGAATAGCATGACAAATGCTGAAAATTTTAGCTTAGCTTTACTTCATAAAAATTTAGTGAACACTGAGCTAGGCATTATAGGAAATACATGAGATGTGACTTTGTGGTAATGTGACTGATTTTAGAGAACATGAATTCTTAAATTTATATATTCAAGAATATGTTTTTGAAAGTTTAAGTATTTTTTCTAGGGATATTTTATTACTGAAAAAATATCCACCTCAGGGCTTGTGTTCAGCCTCCAGAGTTTTTATTTAAAGTCCTTTACTTATTATTTTTATTTTATGTATATGAGTATATTGCCTGTAAGTGCACCCATGTCATACAATGCCCACAGAGGTCAGAAGAGGGTGTCAGATACCCTAGAACTGGAGTTATGAATGGTTGTTAGCTACCAGGTAGGTGCTGAGAATTGAACCTGGGTCCTCTGCAAGAGCAGCCAGTGCTCTTAATCACTGAGCTATGTCTCTATCCTCAAGTCATATAAAAATTTTTTTGTTCTTTTTGAGACAGGGTCTCCATGTAGCCCCAGCTGGCCTGGAACTCTCTCTATAGACCAGGCTGGCCTTGAACTCACAAAGATCCTCCTGCCTCTGCCTCCCAAGTGCTAGAATTAAAGGCATGCGCCACCACACCTGGCTCAGTCATATCAATTTTAAAGGAGTTCCTCTTGTATTGTGTGGGATGATGGCATTATTGTGTTAAGGTTATCTCTTCTCAGAGTGACCCCAAAGGAAAAAATGACTCCATTTGCATATCAGTTTTCTGATCTGTTTATAAAATGTTCTGACTTCTTGTATATTGAAAAAGGCTGAAAAAGGCTGTGAACCTTTAGGAATCTTCCATCCTGCCAGGAAGGTAGTGTGGACACACATGTGAGATGGTGCCAGGGATCAACACCTAGCATCGAGCACTGGGTGCCATGACAGGGCTGAGGATACTGTGTGATATGTTAAATAACTGGACTCTGACCAGATGCCCCTTTCATATTTATCAGTGTTCTAGTTTGTCTTCCATTGCTGTGTCAAAACACTCTGACCAACACCAACTTGGGGAGGAAAGGGTTTATTCACTTACATTCCCTGGGTCACAGTTCTCACTCAGGGAGCCCAAGGCAAGAACTCAGGGCAGGAACCTGGAGGCAGGACCTGAGCACAGGCCATGGAGGAATGCTGTTCACTGGCTTGCTCCCCTGGTCCATGCCCAGCCTGACCTCTTATACAGTACACAACACCTGCCCAGGGTGGCACCACCATAGTTGGCTGGGCCCTCCCACATTGCTCAACAATCAAGACAATACTCCACAGGACATGGCCACAGGCCAGTCCAATGGAGCCAATCCCCAGTTGAGGCTCCCTCAACCCAGGTGTGTCAAGTTGACACTAAAGCTATCCCGGGCAATTGAACCCTTGTCAACTTGACACACAAAACCACATCACTATAAACCACCACCTTTCCAGTTCTTATCCCCAAAGTATGATGATGTTACATTAATCACAACCTAAGACAGTACAACCTTAAAGCCCCACGTCCTTAAAATGTCCCAACACTTAAAGTTCACAGTCCATTAAAAATCTCTTAACTGTGGGCTGCTGTAAAATCCAAAAAAGTACTGTCTTATTTCAAAAGGAAGAATCAGGCACTCTCAAACAAAATCTAAGTCAGCAAAGTAGCTCAAGGCTGGACACCTGGGGACTCACTCACAATTTCTGGGCTCCAAAGGGTTCAGCAGCTCCCCTTCTCTGCTCTGCTGTCCACAGCACACACAGCTCATCTCGCAGACCCAGGCTGACTCCATTCCACGCCTGCCGCTGCTCTTGATGGTTGTCACAAGGTCCCAGCATCTCCAAAAAGCTGGGGTCACCACTGAAACTGAGGTTGCACCTTTACCAATGGTCTCTTCTGACCTCTCATGACCCCTGCAATCCTGGGGTCTTCACTGTAACTGAGGTGTACTTCCACCAATGGTCTCTCCTGACCTCTCACAGTGCCAAGCCTCGGCTGCTGTCTGTGACCCCCTCAAATTTCACACGAGAACCACATAGGAGACCCTTACTGTTACCAAGTCCTGCTTCTGGCTTGAGATGGAGGCTCAGGCCCCTTCTGGAACACAGCTTCTGTGTGCTGACCCTGAAGAAATTCTTCCCAGAAGATTTCACCACAGTGATGCTGGTCTCTTGTTACTTACAGCTGATTTTTCAGCCCCAGCTAACCAGCATCAATTGTCCCAGTACAACAAAGATTTCACTTCAAGTCTGGTCTCTTGTTACTTACAGCTGATTCTTCAGCCCCAGCTGACCAGAACCCACAGATTACACAGTCCTGATGATCTCTGTTCCCCTTTGAAACTAGAAACTTCACAAGCCAGGCCTCCATCTTCTACAACTCCTTCAGCAAAACTGCTCCAAGTTCCACAGCAACAATCTTTAGGCATTCAATGATCTTCCCAGCCCAAAGTTCCAAACGCCTCCACAATCCTTCCCCAAAACACCAAGGTCAGGTCTGTCACAGCAATACCCCACTTCTGGTACCAATTTTTGTTCTAGTTTCTCTTCCATTGCTGTGACAAAAGACTCTGACTGACACCAACTTGGGGAGGAAAGGGTTTATTCAGCTTACATCTCCTGGGTCACAGTTCATCACTCAGGGAGCCCAAGGCAGGAACTCAGGGCAGGAACCTGGAGGCAGGAACTGAAGCACAGGCCATGGAGAAATGCTGTTCACTGGCTTGCTCCCTTGGTCCATGCCCAGCCTGACCTCTTATACAGTACACAACAACCTGCCCAGGGTGGCACCACGCATAGTGGCTGGGCCCTCCCACATTGCTCAACAATCAAGACAATACTCCACAGGCGTGGCCACAGGCCAGTCCAATGGAGCCAATTCCCCAGTTGAGGCTCCCTCAACCCAGGTGTGTCATGTAGACACTAAAGCTATCCAGCACAATCAGAAAGGCAGAAGTTGCTTCCTGTCAAATTTTCCACTCTGCTTTCCACCTTCAGATCTCTGTTTTCTGCTCATTTTATCCAGATTAATTTATGAGCAAAAAATCTATATCTCTGAATGACTTTGGATGCTTCTGCATGGATCGAGTTTCTCTTGGCGCCATGTCACTGCAGAATGACTCAGAAAAAGGGAAGTGAAGAAGGAAAGCAATGGGCAGGAGTAGCTCAGAATGGTTTCTTAAAGCAGTGAGTACAACTTGATCTGTCAAATGGCGATACCACGCTTTGCTGCAGTGCACACAAGCTATCAGTTTTATTTTTTATTATTTATTTAGTTTTTTTTACAAGCTATCAGTTTTAAAATGGTGATGCATTTTCTTCCTAATGCACAGTAGCCTTGACTTCTACTTTAGAATGCAAGAGACTTTGGGCAACAGTAGTGCTTTCAGTTTTTGTATTTTACACAGCATGTAGCAGACTGTAAAAGGAGCTCATTAAGGACCATCTTTTCTCAGAAGCATCCCATGACCCTCCCCAGACAGAACAGTTACTCCCTGAATTCTGTCTCATACTCCTTTAAATAAACCTTGCATCTTTCCTGAGCTTGACTGCTATTAAAAAACCCCCACCATTTACTGGGTAGCTTAAAGAACAGACATTTATTCCCCAAAGTTCTGGAGGCTGGGAAGTTAAAGATCAAGGTATCTGCCTATTCCGCTCCTGGTGATGGCTGTCTTCCTGGCTGACAGATGACTGATTGCCTTCTCGCTGTGTCCTCATGCGTCAGAGAGTGCTGGCTCTTTGGTGTCTTGTCTTATAGGAACTGCAATTTCTTCAAATTGAAGTTCAACCCTTATGACTTCGTTTAATCTTTCTTTTTCTTTCTTTTTTTCTTTCTTTCTTTCTTTCCTTTTTTTTGAACTTTTTGAGATAGGGTCTCCCTGTACCCCCAGCTAGCATGGAACTTACAGAAATCTGCCTGCCTCTGGCTCCCCAAGTGCTGGGATTAAAGGCCTATGCCACCATGCCTGGCTTATTAACCTTATTTCTTTATATCAAATACAGCTGCATTGAGGGTTATTACTTGTGATGGTTTTGAGTTTTGCTTATTAACCTTATTTCCTTACATCAAATACAGCTGCATTGAGAGTTATTACTTTGTGGTGGCTTTGATTTTTGCAGTTTGAGTCAGGGGTTCACTGTGGAGCACAGTGCAGTGGCCAATGCCTAGTTAATTGCCCTTCATGTCCTTCTGCCTTGGTGATTTCTTTGGCTGCAGCCCTGTGGTGACTAGGGAAGTGGTTCCTGAAGGAGTGCTGGATGGGTGTTCTGGGAGGAACCTACTTCAGTGGGATAATGATGCATTCTGTTTGGGTTGCGTGGTGGTTTGAATAAGAATGTCTCCCATAAGCTTCAAGTGCTTGAACATCTTGTCCCCAGTTGGTGGCACTGTTTTGGGTGGTCTTAGAAGCTGTGGCCATGCTGGAGGAAGTATGTCACTGGGGATGGGCTTTGAAAGTTCAAAAAGCCTTGCCAATCTCCTGTCTCCCTCTGCTTCCTGTGCCTGTTTGAAGATGTGAACCTTCGCTTT
Organism: Rhizomys pruinosus; assembly: GCA_009823505.1. NCBI lineage: Eukaryota > Metazoa > Chordata > Mammalia > Rodentia > Spalacidae > Rhizomys > Rhizomys pruinosus. Next base: position 1,300,379 of record VZQC01000745.1, on the reverse strand, counting down.
CTGCTCTGGCACCTCCTGCCACCACGCCTCCCTGCCATGATGGACTCTAAATCCCCTAAGCTCAAATAAACTCTTCTCTTTATAAGTTCCCTTGGTGATGGTGGTTCTATCACAGCAACAGAAAAGTGACTAATATAGGTTGTCTTCTCTCCTCCTTAAAAAAGTTAAGGTACAGCACTCTGGAGGCAGAGGCAGGTGGATTTCTGTGAGTTCAAGGCCAGCCTGGTCTACATAGTGAGTTCCAGGACAGCTGGAGCTATGGGGAGAACATGTCTCAAAAAGACAAAAACAACCCCCCCCCCCCAAATCACCCATACCAATTTGGCTGAGGGACCTAAGGTATAACTTTGTTCCTTGCCCTCAGAGGTCAACCAAGTCTCAGGGGACTATGCATGGAGGCATCTCTTGAAATGTCCTGCAAATGTGAGTCACCAGTCTTCCTGTGCAGGGAGGTCTTGGAGATCCACTAATGGGACTTCAGCCAGTGTTCAGTCTATAAAGAGGAAAGTCTGCTCATGCTTCAAAAAGGGAAGCCTGGTCTAGTAAGACCTGATTTTGTCCTTGAGTGCATGGAACTGGTTAATGAAAAGCCGAAAGGAGCCAGGGGCTCCCCCCTCCAAAAAAAATCCTGAGTGACCCCTGAGGACCAGATCCTCTACCGACCTTGAGAAAACAAAAACCTTGGTTAATCTGGGCTAACTGTGTGGCCTTAAGCATCCAAAAGGAAAGTATAACCAGAAAAATATAATCAGTAAGGCCTGAGAAATTGAACTTCAGATATAAAACTTGAGATCTTAGTAAAAAGACAGAAAGAAAAAAAATAAAAAGAGCACTATTGTTTTGCCTGTCTTTAATTCTTACTGGCAAGCGCATCTACTCTGTGGCTGCCACTGCTTTTGCCATCCTTCAAAGACATGAGACATAGCTTTTTAACCCTCCAATATGGTCTGAAGACTCATGTCTCTCCAAGAATCCTCCAAACCTTCAATGCCAGATGGGGACTGCTGAGACATCCAGCTTGTGGACTGAACAGCTGCTGGGGTTTCAGCTTCTTCAGAGTATAGACTGCCATTGTTGGACTACCCAGGTTCTATCATGGAGGCCAGTACAGGAAGATCAAGATAGGATGTGGCGTTTACTGGACCTCATTTGGGTGACCATGAGAGGAAAAGACCCCTGTGTGGAGCACAAGGGAAAGATTGATGGTTGTTTGGGCTTACCAAGGGAGGACCGCTTCAAAATACTTCCTTAAGGAAAACATGACATCTTTTTACCCAAAAAAGATAGAAAAGAAAATCCTCCAATTCAGGTTATATGCAATATGTAAATATATAATATATATATATATATAATATATATATATATATATGCAATACAAGTTGGAGAGAACAACAACTAAAGAACTAGAAAAAAGACTGAAACGGTGAAGTTCTCCCAAAAACAATAAGCCTCTCCTTTGAAAAAAAAAAAAACACCTCTGGGGGGCTGGAGAGATGGCCTAGCAGTTAAGAGTGCCGACTGCTCTTGCAGAGGACCCAGGTTCGATCCCCAGCAACCACACGGCGGCTGAAAACCGTCTTTGACTCCAGTCCCAGTGGAATCCGATGCCCTCTTCTGACCTCTGAGGCATTGCACAACACAGGTGCACAGACCTACATGCAGACAGTACATTCATACACATAAAAATAAACAAAAAATTTAAAAAAGAAGCCTGATGGTAAAGAACAGAAAAAAATATTTTTAAAAAAAAAACCTCTGGAAAGACTCAGAAAAAGATGCAAGACATGAATGGCAGAGTGTATGAACGCAGGTGGGGGGCATGGAAAGGGAAATGACTCTAAATTGGATTGAGAAGTGATGTATATGATGTGTGGAAAAAGTTCAATAATAATAAAAAATACTAAATTAGAAAAAGTTAAGATATAGTGTAATAATTTACTATTTATTAAACTACTGTAGAGAAATGCACATAAGATAACTGCCTACTTTGACAAGTCTGAGCCAGTCTACATCTACATCTAATCAAAATGAGGAACTGTTCTCTGACACCAACAGTTCTTCTCCAGGTCCTCCACAATCTTCCCTTCGAAAGCATCCACAGTTCTGGCTTCTATCACTGGAGAATAGTTTTGCCCATTGTCAAATTTTGTATTGATAAAATTGAACAGCCCGTGGCCTGTTATTTTTTCTTCTACATAAGTCTTTGATCTACCCCCCTTGCTGCTGTGTCAGAAATCTGTATACTTTTGCTTCCTAGAATACTTTACATTTGTTTTTAGACATTTAAGTAGTTTTCATTTTTTATTGGGAACATTTATATGAGTAAATTTTAAGAGTTAGAGGTAAATTTATAACATTAACTATTGAGATTAGAAAAGGTGAATATAAAGATGGGTGTGGTGGTGTACATCTGTGAGTCCAGCATCCAGGAAGGGGCTGGGGAGCTATCGCAGCCATTAAAGGCTCAAGCCCACAACCAAATAGACAAGAATTTAGTACCCAGTATTCAAAAAACTGAGACAGGAAGATGGAGAGCTTGAGGTCAACCTGGGCTGTCCAGTGAGACAGGCTTAAAAATAGGTTTGGAATGGGCTGTTTATGATACTACCAGTTGGGAGACAGAGGCAGGACTGGCACAGGTTCAAGGGCAGCTCAGTCTATATAGCTAGTTCCAAGGACTACATACGGCAATGTATATAAAGTAAGAATCTGTTGGGCTGGAGAGATGGCCTAGTGGTTGAGAGCGCCAACTGCTCTTGCAGAGGATCTGGGTTCAATCCCCAGCACCCACATGGTGCCTGAGAACCGACTTTAACTCCAGTTCCAGGGGAATCCGAAGCCCTCTTCTGACCTCCGCGGCATTGCACGACACGGGTGCACAAACCTGCATGCAGACATTACACTCGCATAAAAAATAAATAAAATTAAAAAGTGAAAAAAAAAGAATCTGTCTTATAAAAAAAGGCAGACATGGTAGCCAAATGGCTCAGTAGGTAAAGGTGCTTTCTCCCAAGCTTGATAACCCGAGTTTCATCCTTAGGACCCTCATGGTAAAAGGAGAGAATTGACTACCATAAGACTTCAACATGTGTCACCTCAAATAGATAAGTAAATAAATGCAATAAAATATTTTAAAAAACAAAAAATGTTTAAAATAAGTTGAGCCTGAGTTACTCGTGGAGCAATCAGGTAGTGAGTTGTGGAATCCAGATAGAAGGCAGCCTAGAGTACAAGAGAGAGACATGAATTAGTAGCAGATTTCTATGTAGTCTCTCGCCTAGCCCTTATGTTAGTTAAAGTCAGAGAGAAATTGTCTGATGGATCTCATGGGTGAGACAAGAAAATACTGTACACTGACTCCTGAGAATTCTCAATATTTGTGGAGCACAGCAAAGAGGAGTCTGGTAAGGAGGTGAAGAGGCCTGGTGGTTATCAGAATCTTCTCAGTTTGCTGAACTTAAACGACCAGCTGCAGAGTATATGGTTATTAAGAGATCTCATATGTTCTCTCCTTATCCTATCTAGGATACAGACTAGAAGGAAAAATAGCATGAAGAATCCGAAAGGCCAGAATGAGCATGGCAGATGGAAGGGGCAGGAGCCAGAAAGTTCAAGGGACTACATCTTAGCTTAGGGGAGTCTGGGAAGGGACAAGTGGAGATCAGGCTTAAGGACTGAAAAAAAAAAAAAAAAGAACTGACTGCAAAGGCTGACTTATCTCTGCCCTCTGCAGTCATCTGTGGTTCAGGCGTCGTAGTGGGTGATACACGAATTTTCCTTTTTGGACGTGTGTTCTGGTACAGTGCAGTGGTGGTGGTGCTGAGGGTGGAGGTGGTGGTGGGGTAATGATGTGGTCAATGGTAAAGGAGGAGGTGGTGGTGGTGGTGATGGTGGTGGTGGTGGTGGTGGCGTGCGCATGAGCTGCAGTCGGTGACAGCATTGGGGTCTTAGCTTATGGTAGTGCTGTCCACTGGGCTTTGTCATGGTAGCTGCTTGAAAAGGAGCAGCAATGCCAGCTGGGATGATTTTAGGCCATTTCTTGACCTAGTGCTGTGACTTTGCCCTTTAGCCTGAGGGGTAGAAGGCAGAGGCGGTGGCATCTGGCCGCAGCTGGGAGGCAGTGCTAGCGCGCCTGGCCAGCGGTGATAGAGCTGGGCACACAGGGGCGGAGCAGGCGAGGGGCGTGGCAAGGGTGTGACCGGCTCCAAACCAGGCCACGCCTCTCTCGCCCTTCGCGCCTGCGCAGGCGCACTGTGGGCTGTTAGCTGTCAGGAGCCGAGCAGCAGGCGGCGGGGATTTGGGTTCCGACGTCTGGACCCAACGGTCTGAGTCCTGCGCAGCGACATCAGCGGACGAGCGCCGCGAGGCCCGGGCTGCCTGGCAGATCGCAGAGGCAAGGGGGCATCTGTGGGCAGTGGTCCGCGCAGGCAAGATGGGGAACCGGGAGATGGAGGAGCTGATCCCGTTGGTGAACCGTCTGCAGGACGCCTTCTCGGCTCTGGGACAGAGCTGCCTGCTGGAGCTGCCGCAGATCGCCGTGGTGGGCGGCCAGAGCGCCGGCAAGAGCTCGGTGCTCGAGAACTTCGTGGGCAGGTGAGCGCCCCGGGAGCGCGGTGGGGGCGCGGCCGTGGGGCGCCCTGCTCCAGGCCGTTGCAACGTGGAACGGTGTAGGGAGCCCGAGGGTGGTCTGGAGCTGCGGCGGAGTCTGGTCAGAGCAGTGGTGCCCCTGGAGCGGGCGGGGTCCTCCCAGCTCTGGGCATCCTTCGTCCGTCACGCAGCGGTGACCCCCTGGTCTGCTTTTCATCCTGCCATACAAAGCCGTTTCCTTCCCATCCTCGGTGGGGGAGTCGGGGTCCTCCCGGGATCCACTTCCCTCGCTCGGGGCGCGCCAGCCCCAGGCAGCCTGGGTGCGCAGCGCGGTGCTTTCCACTCCCCTTCTCCGTTTCCCAGTCTCAACATCCCCCTCCTTTTCCTGTCACCCTGCCCTAGGATCTCAGCCAGGCTGTGGGGTTTTACCCCTCCCCCCCTTGATTTCAACCCCTCGCCGTTCTGTCAGCTCTGTGTCACCTGCCCCTAGCTGGGGAGGCGGGGTGTGTGGATCCAGAAATCCCTGTTGTGAGGGCTTATTGGCAGTTGCTTCCCCACAATTCTCCCTGGGAGTCGAGAAATACAAGGTGTTGTGTTAGAGTGTGCACCCATTCACTGCTCTAGGCATGACTGAGAGACCTCGAGAGGAGGGGGTGGTGGTGACTTAGTGATGTCCAGGTGCCATGTCATTCCTGCATCATCTCGGAACTGACCAGCATCTTTCTCGCACTCTCTCGTCAACACCCCCCCCCCGCATCTCCTTCCGTTCCTTAAGCTCTTATTTATTCTGTCAGTCTTCAAGCTGGCATTCAGAATCCAAATTGGAGTTGTGGCTTTCTTTGTGTCTCTTAATTCCTAAAGAACTGAAGAATTACTTATTTATTTTTAAATTAGGAATCAACATTTATTTCAATGAGCAATTTAGGAAAGATTAAGTTGCCTTAATGGCCTTGCTTGAGGAGTGCATTATGACAGCTGAAATCTGTGACCCAGTAGTAAACCATGTAGAATGCACAACTATCAAGACGGTGCGTTGGAGGGGACAACCAGAGCGTGTTGTGCTTTATTGTTTTATTTGGTTTCTGAGCGACTTGCGGTGCAGAAGATTCCTGCTCCTGTTCTCCACACCGCCCCCCCACCCCCGTTTCTTTTTTGTTATTGCTTGTCTATGTGTAAACTGTAGAGCTGGTTATGTTCACCTCTCCTTCGGGGGTGTTAGTATCTAAAGTACGTTTTCTTTCCCTCGGATGATTCTCTTCATTATTTTCTTGTTTAAGTGTGAACTAGGAAGATAAAACAGTGGAATTGCTGAAAATTGGCTAATATCCTTGAGTAATTCACTTAATAACTTTGGCTGGGTTTAATAATTCATTTTGATCAATGCAAAAAAAAAAACATTTTGCAGGGTTGTGGGGACGCGCAGACGTATGAAAGGCTGAGGCTAAGAACCGCAAACAGCAAACAAACAAACAACAACAAACATTTTGCCTATCATTCTGGTCTTTTAAGCAAAGAAATAGAGTTTTAAAAAATAGTTTTTTTTTTAAAAAAACATATTTAAAATTATATTTCAGATGGAAAAACCATATATATATATAATATTAATATATATTATATATCTATATCTACATATAATATGTAGAGTGTCTCCCTTTAAGTCCCAGCTGGCCTGGAGCTCACTCTGTAGACCAGGCTGGCCTTGAACTCACAGATCCGCCTACCTCTGCCTTCAGAGTGCTAGGATTAAAGGTGTGCGCCACCACGCCCGGCTTAACTACCATATTTTTATGCATCTTTCATATATACTTGCATGCACCTATGTTCTAAGTATATTGTGGCCAGGGCTTTTGAACTCAGTGTAGATTTTATGCACCTACCTTATTCTCTTTAGGACTGCAGTCTGCTCAATGCTAGAATAAAATGGTATACATCTCCCCTCAGCAGCTGTGTTCCTTTGTAATGAGAATAAAAAAGGAGATATAGAAGAATGAAATATTTAGGCTTAAACATTTTTCCTAATGGAATGAAAAATAGGGGCATTATAAATATAAAAAAATCAGTGTACTAGCCGGGCGTGGTGGTGCACACCTTTGATCCCAGCACTTGGGAGGCAGAGGCAGGCAGATCTCTGTGAGTTCAAGGCCAGCCTGGTCTACAGAGCAAGCTCCAGGCCAGCTGGGACTAAAGGGAGACCCTATCTCAAAAAGACCCCCCCCAAAAATCAGTATACTTTTCACAATGCACTAGTAATTTGTTGTACTTGTTTGTTTTGTTTTGAGACAGGGTCTCCCTGTAGTCCTAGCTGGCCTGAAACTCACTATGTAGACCAGGCTGGCCTCAATCTCACAGAAATCTACCTGCCTTTGCCTTCCAAACGCTGGGATAAAAGACATGGGCCACACCTGGTGTTGTTGTATTTCTAAAAGTTTTACCAATAGTTACTGTTAGGATGATAAAGGAAATAATGAATAATGAACATAGAGGAACAAGCTCATTTAATGAGCATGTAAAGCCTTTATTGGCTGTAGGTTGGTACTTGCCTAGCAGACTTTATATATTAAGGAGCAAACTTAATTAGAAAGGTCATTTGACCTTAATAAAGATTTCAGTCATTGAATTATTGAAGAATCTAATTTCTAATTATAACCCAACCTTAGGGAAAAAGGAGTTCTCTATTTTGTTAAGAGATTCAGCCCACATTGAAAAAAAAAAAAAACCCAGTATTCATATTTTCCTGTAACCTTTTAACTTTTTATTATCGAGGAATTTTGCAATCATTATAAAATTCTTTAAACAATGTAACACTTTCCTTTACATGTAACTATTTTCATTTTAGTGCTTGACCAAGTGTGCAGTAATTGAATGCAGTCAAGAAACAAGGGTTTTCCCTTGTGCAGATTGTTCATGAATTGAGTTTGTTCTCTGCAAAATAATGATGCATTTATTTCCTTATTATTTAACAATCCAACCTTAGTAAACTAACCATATCTTTACCTCATAGATAGTTTGCATATGTTGATTTTTTTTTGACACCATTGAATGAATTTGGATGTGAATGTTTTTACTCCATTTAGTTGTAGCCGTAAACTGATTTTTGGGGTAACAAGTCCAAGTTTGTTAGGAATAAAATGAATCATGAATGGAATACTTGTTCATGATTTTCTTGTTGAAGTGATAAATTTAAATATTAATGTGATATAGTCTGAGTAGCCATATTGTTCTTTTGATTGTTCAAGGCCAGCTATATACTGGCACAAGGTCTAATATATAGAAGCTGAAACCCCTGGTTTAATATAAGCATTCATTACCTGGATAGAGCCTGCCCATTGGTCCAGTTTGTATCTGAAGGAATTGAATTTACTTAATTACTTTCTGATTGTGAATGCTTGTCTCCCCCCTTTCCAGTTTTACTCAGGGCCTTAGGGATGCCAGACAAGTGCTTTACTATTGAGTTATATATATTCCAAGCTCACTTTCCATTATTATTATTATTATTTTTTTTTAAATTTTTTAAAATTTTATTTATTTATTTATGTTTATGAATGTACTGTCTGCATGTAGGTTTGTGCACCCGTGTTGTGCAATGCCGCGGAGGTCAGAAGAGGGTGTCGGATTCCCCTGGAACTGGAGTTCTCCTGGAATTGGAGTTACAGACGGTTCTCAGCCGCCATGTGGGTGCTGGGGATTGAACCTGGGTCCTCTGCAAGAGCAGTCGGTGCTCTTAATCACTAGGCTATCTCTCCAGCCCAGTTATCAAATTTTTTAAAGAAGAAATGGCTTCCAAGATTATAGTTATTACATTAATGGGTGCTAACAACTAAAATGTATTAACTATTTTTTGTATTAACTATTAAAAATCATACTTAGAGAATCCAAAGAACTATTTAATAAAATATGAAAAATATGAACTATTCCTTAGTTAACAAAGAATTGGTGGAATTTGAAATTATGAAGATATTTTTGCTGAATCAGCTTTGTATAATGCATATTTAGGTTATCACAAATTTGCAATTGGTAGATTTTGCTCTACAGACAATTCATTTTTAAAAATTATTAATCATGTCTGCAAAGATATATATCTAGGTGAACTGGACTGGATAGACTATTTTTTTTTTTTTTGGATTTACTTGTGATTAGCCAACATAAAAATGTTCTTAACTTCTTTAAGAATGAAGTTGGGAGGCAAAGGAGATAGTTTCAGTAGGTAAGAGTGCTTGATGTGCAAGCAACAGGACCTGAATTTAAATCTCTAGCACCTACATTAAAAAGTCATGCAAGGCCTTACATGCCTGTAACCTCATATTTGGGAGAAGAGACACGGGTGCACAAACCTACATGCAGACAGTACATTCATACATATACAAAAATAAATAAAATAAAGTAAAAATTTGATAACTGGGATCCTGGGAACTTGCTAGCCATGGAGAGCTTCAGGTTCAGGAGAGACCTTGTCTCAAAGAATAAGACAGAGAGCAATAGAGGAAGACATGGCATCTTCCTCTGGCCTCCTCCTGTGTGCATGGATGTGTGCAAGTGCACACACATGTATAGATAGATGCGCACACACAAGAATTCAAAACATTTAAAAAGCAATGCAGTTGAGGCAGGCATAGTGCCTCAGGCTTATAATGCTGATACCCAGAAGGCTGAGATGTAGTGAGTTCTAAGCAGTCTGGGCCATAGTATGAAATCCTTTCTTAAAAACTTCCAACAAAACCTACAACGGAAACACCAGATGTGTATATCATGCAGCCTTTCGGATCCTCGGAGGAATGGAAACAGCACATAGCTACATTAGAAAGTCGGCTATTATGGGGGCTGGGAAAGATGCCTCAGCAGTTAAGAGCGCTGGCTGCTCTTGCAGAAGACCTGGGTTTAGTTCCCAGTATCTACATGGCAGGTAACCATCATCTGTAACACCAGTTACAGGGGACCCAATGCCTTCTTCTGGCGTCTGCAGGCATTAAATTCATGTAATAAACACATGCAGGCAAAACATATATATATATATATATATATAAATGTATAGATAGATCGCACACACACAGAATTCAAAACATTTAAAAAGCAATGCAGTTGAGGCAGGCATAGTGCCTCAGGCTTATAATGCTGATACCCGGAAGGCTGAGATGTAGTGAGTTCTAAGCAGTCTGGGCCATAGTATGAAATCCTTTCTTAAAAACTTCCAACAAAACCTACAACGGAAACACCAGATATGTATATCATGCAGCCTTTCGGATCCTCAGAGGAATGGAAACAGCACGTAGCTACATTAGAAAGTCGGCTATTATGGGGCTGGGAAAGATGCCTCAGCAGTTAGAAGCGTCTGGCTGCTCTTGCAGAAGACCTGTGGTTTAGTTACAGTATCTATCATATTGGAGGCATAATGCGGCCACTGGTAACTCCAGATTAAGGTCGATACCCTCAATGCCCATTCTTCTGGCGATCTGCAGGCATCAAATTCATGTAATAACAAAACATGCAGGCCATAAAAACTATATTATATATGATATCTTACCAACATTGATCACACTGCACACACACACACATAACATACTATACACACACACATACACAACATCATATCACAACACCACACTAACCAAACACATTATGATCTCTATGAGTTCAGGGCATCATGTTCTACATAGCGAGTCCAGGTTCAGCTGGGGAACTCAAGGGAGACCCTGTCTCAAAAAAGACCATAAAAAAAAAAAAAAAACCCAAAAGACAGGAGTTGGTTTTGTTCCAAATCATGAAACATAATATCTAGTACAGATATTACTATAAACCACAATTGTGTAGACTGTTGTGATTTATATTCATTATTATATTATTATTTTAAATATATTTATATATTGTTTCATGTGTCATGAGTGTAACTGTTGATGTAGGTTTGTGCACTTTTGTCATTCAATGCCCATGGAGGGTCAAAAGAGGGTGTCAGATTCATCTGGAACTGGGTTAAAAGGACGGGACTCAGCGGCCTGTGGGTGTGGGGATTGAAAACCCGGGTACTCTGCAAGAGCAGTGGACTCTCTTAACGCCAGAGCCATCTATCCAGCACCTTATTTATTATTTTTAACTCACGAGATCCGCCTGTCTTGCCTCCCGCTGCTTGGGGATCAATAGGTGTGCGTCCACCATCCGGCCTGATCTCTATTTATTTATTTATTTATTTCATTTATTTTTCCGAGACAGGGTCTCCCTATAGTCCCAGTCGTCCCGGAACTCACTTGTAGACCAGACTAGCCTTAAACTCACAAAGATTCGCCGCCTCATTCCCCCATAGGTTCTATGATTAAAGGTGTGCGCTACCACGCCCGGCTTATCTTTATTATCTTATTTATTTATTTATTTTATTTATTTATTTATTTATTTATTTTGTCCTTTTCGAGACCCGGGTCTCATTGTAGCCCCAGCGTCCCGTCGAACTCACTCTGTGACCACGGCTAGCCGAACTCAAAAGATCTGCCTGCCTCTGCTACCGCGTGCTAGGATTAAAGGCGCTGCGCACCATACCCAGCCTATCTTATTATTTTTAAACCGGACCTCAAGCAACTAGGAAAAATATCTTTCCTCTCCTTCTAGATCCAAATTATGAGAGCTGTGAGCTAATGTGCTGAAAAATAAACCACAATTTCATTTGTATATGGCTACGAAGTTTTCCATTTCCTAAGTTACTTGGAATACTATCCTTTTATTTTTATTTGAAATATTTATCTTTTATTTTCGTGTACTGAGTGTTATGCCTCAGTATTGTAAGAAATAAGCCATCTGCGTCCTTCCATAGCTACAGATATCAAAAGATCGGGATCAGATTTCCCCTGAAAATGGAGGTAGATAGGAGTTGCTGCTGCCATTGGGTGTAGTATCAAGGCCTAGGTCTTCTCACAGAGAGCCAGGTCTTAAATTGCTTGGTGCAGTATGCTCTAGCCACTGATTTTTGCTAATTTTTTTTTTTATTATTATTCTGTATGTGTTCGGAAGGCCACTGTGCGCTGTAGGTCGTCACACGGTCGTGCAATTGACGCGGAGTTTCAGATAGAGGGTTCGGCTTCCCTGGAACTGGGGTAGAGTTGGTTCTCACTGGGAATTGGAGTTGTCAAGACGGTTTCTCAGACGCCATGTTGTGTGCGTGGGGTATCGAACCCGGCCCTGCAACGAGCGGTAGGCTGATCTTAATACGCTTAGGCCATACCTCCAAGCCCCTCACACCCCCTGCCTTTGTAATTTTTTCTTAACAGTATCAGCATTGACTTAAAAGCTCTAAAGATTATGGCATACTGAGCTCATTTTTTTCTATAGCAGAAGGAGGCGGAGACCAAGAGTGGTTTAGGGCTGGACTGTTATATACTCTTCAAGTCTCTTTTCTTCTTTTCTTTTTTCTTTTCTTTTCTTTTAATTTCTATTTTGCCTTCCCTTCCCCTTCCCCTCCATCCCCCCTTCCTTTCCCTCCCGTCCTTTACCTTCCCTTCCCCTTCCCTCCTCCTTCCTTTCCCTTAATTCCGTTCCCTTTCCTCCCTCCCTTCCCTCCATTCCCCTCCCCTCCTTCCCTTCCCTCCCTCCCCTTCCATTCCCCTTCCCCTTTTTCTTTTTATGAAAGTCTCAAACTGAGGAGGGTGGGATTTGAAACCTCTCATTTCTTACCTGTTTCACATCCAAATTCCAATGGGGAGGAAACTCAGAAGCAGAGGGCAAGGCATGTGTCTGGGTCACTTGCCTAGTAAGCAGCCAGATCTGGACTTAGCCTTGCATATGAGTCATATTGGAATTCTTGAGAAATTTATTAGCTATTGAACTCTAAGTATGATGGGTAAGAATATGCAACGAAATCTAACACCCAGAAGCTGATTTTATATTGTATATGTGTGCATAGGTATTAGATAAACAACTAGCCAAATATATGTCAAAAGCAAGCTGATCACAACTTTCGAATGAATATGCAAGATGAAAGGTAGTTTGATTTACTATTGTCAATTAGTGAGATAAAATTTTGAGTTAACAGTTCATAAAAAACAAAACACCTTCCTCAAACTACAGTTTTGAAATTGAAACAGGATATAAGTGGAAAGTAAACAATCTATGGGTTACCAGTGTCATTTGGCAACCAGTGTCATTTTAGCTCAAGGCTACATGTACTGAAGTATCAGTGTCAGCAGGGAGGTGGAGATCTGTGTCTCAGTGTCTGTCTCCACAACAAGCCATTGAATTTAGCCTGCCTTTTTTTTTTTTTATCATCAAGAGAAGATAATATACCTTGGAGATGGCTAGATGAATCGCAGGAAAGGAAAGCACAGTGGGATTACACATATTGTAAGGAGTTGGGGCCGTAGCCTCAGTGGGCTCAGCAGCACTTGCCAGTATCCAAGGAGCTGGAGATCAAATGGACTAACTCAGTACCTAAGCGGCCTGCACCTCCATGGCACTAATTGAAGAGGAATTCTTTGTTGTTGTTGTTGTTGTTGTTGTTTTGGGATAAGGCATTGAGTTAAAGCTGTGGAATAAACTGAAGACACAAAGTCAGAGAAATCTCTANCTATATTATACCCACACACACACACATATATATACACACACACATACACAACACATATACAACACACACACCAAACACACACACATTCTAAAATAAAATCTGACAACATTGTGTCACTTGCAAAGGCTGGGGTAGGGTGGGAGAGAAGGAAAAGGAGAGGCTGTAAATAATGTGTATTTTTCAGAAACTACTTTTTTTTTTTTGGTCTTTTTGAGACAGGGTCTTCCTGTATGTAGCCCCAGCCATCCTGGAACTCACTATGTAGACCAGGCTGGCCTTGAACTCACAGAGATCCGCCTGCCTCTGCCTCTGCCTCCGCCTCCCAAGTGCTGTGATTAAAGGTGTGCTTCACCATGCTGGGCCCAGAAACTACTTTTGACAAATGAGAGGGCTTATTAATAGCACACTGATGGCATTTCGCTCTTGTGTGGTCATGTGTAGCTCCCTCGACCAGAAACAGGGACTGGTGTTGCACACAGTCGCTGTAAGAAGCTTTCCTCTGGTTTAATTTTCACGGTGTCCAGGAGTTACAGTAGGATACAGAGAAACCAAGTTGTTTGTCCAAGGCCAGAAACATTAGCTCTGGGCTCGGAACTTGGTGTTCAGAAGCCCGTGTCCACTTGTCATCTTCTCTTCCTTCTGTTGCTGTTTTTTGTGCCTCCCGCTTGTGCCTCCTCCATTTCTCCACTCCTTTGCAGTCTTGGGCCAGACTTTCTGCTTGATGCTCCCCTAAGTTACTCTTCTTGGTAGCACACCACCAGGGATGGTACTTTTTTTTTCCCCATACAGAATGGTGGATGGAGACAGGAAGTGGGAGTTTTTCTCAGACTTAGCCCAGATAATTTTCTGAGATGATATGCCCTTGAATAAAGTGTTACTTGCAGGGAACAGCTGGGCACAGGGGAAGTCCAAGTGAGGTACTGGATGTTATCTGCTAGGTGGACACTACATAGAATGACTGCGATGCTAACTGACAGGCCTTCCTTAAACCCAGGTATGCTTCTGGAAAGTTGTATGTAAATAAATAGTAGGACTGAAAGGGTCATTATTTAAAAGAATGGGCAAGATTTTAGGTAAAGGATGCATTTGTGCTGCAAATAATCATCTATCAGTCTGCCTGGTCCATATTCTTGCTCTTTGTCTTTGCATTCTTGGAGTGAACTAAGTCGCATTAAGGACCATCAATGTCATAAAGTTATTTCAATAGTTTCAGCAAACATTGATGTTATTTTATTTTTATTTTTTAATTAATTTTATTTATTTCTGTATGTGTATGAATGTACTGTCTGCATGCAAGTTTGTGCACCCGTGTCGTGCAATGCCGCGGAGGTCAGAAGAGGGTGTCGGATTCCCCTGGAACTGGAGTTCTACTGGAATTGGAGTTTGAGACGGTTCTCAGCTGCCATGTGGGTGCTGGGGATCGAACCCGGGTCCTCTGCAAGAGCAGTTTGCACTCTTAACCGCCAGGCCATCTCTCCAGCCCTTGATATTGTTTTAAATCCTTAAAGCTAACTGATAATAAAGAGGACTTGTTGAGCTGAGGGATAATATATTTAATCTTTGAATTATACAAATCATATATGATTACTTTTAGATCTTGTTTTTAACCCAGTGTCCCTGCTGAGACGTGTTTAAACACACTATTTCCCTGTGTTTAAAGGATGTCTTAGCACTTTCTTGTGACAGTATGTCATGTCATTGCTTCAAAAAAAAAATGGCACCGCAAGTTACACATACACACGAGTTGGAAATGGGTGGGATTCTGAAATACCTTATTGATTGTTTCCAAGGCTTGGAATAAAAAGAGACTGATCCATTTAAGTAAGTGATTTGATGGGTAAACCATTTTGCTGTTTGTGTTTTCTTAGACTTTCCCTCCTGGGAACAGCTCTTTGAGAAGTCATCACATTATGGTGACTCGGCTTGGCTGCCTGGAGTTTGAGCTCCATCTCCACCTCCCCCTTGTAGCATAACTTGTAAGAGAATTAGCTTCAGTGGCCTGAATTTCCACTTCTGCAAAACAGTGAAAACAGACCTCACAAGCAATGTCTTTGTGTGAATTCCAAGATGCTGTCTAGTACCTGCCCCAAAGACATAATCAATAAATAATGGCACTTGCCTTAAATCTTTATTTAGACTAGATATTTTCTGAATAGTTAGATAGTAAGCCAGGTATGGTTGCTCCTGTAATCTCATTGCTTGGGAAACTGAGGCAGGAGGTTTGTCATAAGTTTGAGATATGCTTGGGAAAGAGTGAGTTCCATCTAGTTTAGTAGTGTGTGTTACAGTGTGAGACTCTATCACAACAAACAAATAAATGAACAAACAACCCAGAAAACAAAGCCAAACAACACCCAAAATAAATAAATAAATAAAAATAAAAACAAATGTAAACATAGAAATGACAATGTGCATTTTTTACTCTGTCTTCTGGTGAATGTCACAAAGTTATAGTTGCATCAACATAACCTTTTAGATCACATTAATTTAGTGTATATTTGGGACTTGTGGAAAGAGTGAGTTGCCCACCTTTGGTACTATCATAGTGTAGTTTTTTTTTTTCTTTAGACAATGTATTAGTTACTTTTCTGTGGTGATAAAATACCATAATCAAGGCGACTTATAGAAGGAAGAGTTTGCTTGGGCTTACTGTTCCAGAAGGTTAAGAGTCCATTATGGCAAGGAGACATGGCAGCAGGGATGGCTGGAACAAGAGAGCTAAGAGCTTACATCTTCAAGCAGGCAGAGAGAGAGAGAGAGAGAGAGAGAGAGAGAGAGAGAGAGAGAGAGAGACTGGAAATGGGACATGTCTATGAACTCTCAAATTCCGCCCTCAGTGATGTGCTTCCTCTAGCAAGGCCACACCTCCTAAACCTTCCCAAACCCTGCCACCAACTGGAGACAAGTGTTGAAATACTTGGAGCCTATGGCCTGAAATTCTCATTCAAACCACCACAGTTATATACTTATATAAATGAATTTAGATTACTCTTCTCTTCCACAAGTTCCAAAGTACTTTTTTTGTTTATTAATTCATTAATCCTGATAAGTTCCCTGAGAAAATAGGAAAAGCATATTTTGTTAATTTTAACTTAGAAATGAAGATTGTTATACTGAAAAAATATTTAAGTGACCTATTGGGAGTCACATGGTGAATCTAGAGATAATGAATGCAATAGAATTAATAACAGAATAATAGAATGAATTTTACAAACAGCCTCAGTCATTATCCTAAAGAACTAATTTTTTTATTACTTAAAAATTATTTTTTTTCCTGTGATATTGTGTGTGTGTGTGTGTGTGTGTGTGTGTGTGTGCCATGAGGTCAGAGGAAAACTCTCAGGACTCAGTTCTCTCTGTCCACTATGTAGATTCCAATCTGATTGAACTTCTCAACAGGAGCATTTACTTGTTGGGTCCTCTTAGTGGCCAGGGAACAGATTTTAAGGGAGGCAGTTGATTCTGTGACATCAAGCACACTATTCTTCGAGTGTAATTTTCTTTGTGAAATGTTAGATGACATTGTTCACAAAGATGGGACAGAAGGTGGAAAATCGGTGGAGAAAGTGTAGCTGGGAAAGAAGGAACACTTAGCAAGAGTATGGGGTCAAGGCCAAAGAGCAGGAAAGAGGCACAGCCAGGGTCAGCACGGAAGGTGTTGCCAGCCCTCGAAAGCATTCCCATTTTGTTTTGTAGTGGATGTTGAAATTAAACCTTATGACTGTTTTTGGTGGAAAGATTTATATTCTGTCTGGATGGATATTCCCACAACTTATTGACCATCAATGTTAGCTCTGGGCTGGTTAATCAGTTCCATCTTGGTGTTATATCTTTGTGTCACTGGATATGCAGGAAGATTTTAAAAGAGTAACTTTGGGGGACTTGAGATATAGCCCAGTGGTAGAGATCTTGTCTGCTATGCATGAGACCCCAAGTCCAATCCCCCACTGAACAGTTTTGGGTGTCTGATCTACTGGAGTTTGAGAATGTTGTGTGAGGTGTTTGTGTTTTTCTAGTCATGAAACTGATACTTCTTTTTATATGCTGAAAAGAAAGGGAGTTCTTGAAATCTGCGTTCACAGATCCCATCGTTCATGAACCTCTGAGTTCTATTACCTAGGTAACAATAACAATGTGGGGAATCTTTGTATGTTATTTAGAAATAGCATTATGACTATTTGACTACCTCAGTCCTTGTGGACTTAATTTAAATCTTTATTTAATCCTAAAAATGGCATATGAAATTAAGATGAGAATACTTTATCTGAATTGTGTACTGTGAATATTATATTTTATTCAGGGATATTTTTCCCGAGTCAGTGAAGAAGGAAAATGGCAGAAAGGTGCCTGGCTTGAAGAATAAGAGCAGGGAGGGGTGGAGGGAGCTGTGTACTTGTCTGCTATTGATACAGTGTAAGGCCAGCTGAAGAACAAAAGAAAGTCTTGTTTATTAAAGAATTATCACATTTTATTTGGGGTGTGTGTGTGTGTGTGTGTGTATGTGTGTACATGTCATAGCACAAGTACGGAGGTCAGAGGACAACTTGAGAGAGTCGATTCTTTCTTTCTATTATATGGGTTCTGGGGATCAAACTCTGATTATCAAGCTTGGTAGCAAGTGCCTTAACCCCTGAGCTATCTCTCTGGCCCTACCAGATGAAGTCTTAGTGCTGTGAGAATTAGGAGTATTTGTGAGGTGGCTTATAGACTTGGTTTATACTGATGGAAGGTCCTTCTTGTCTTCATGTTGAAGATATGTCCTGGGTAAGCTGAAGTGGTATGGTGGTGTCTGGCATAGCTGGCTTGTCTTCCTCAGCAACCTCTGACTTTGAGGCCCTTTTTTTTTTTTTTTTTTTTTTTTTAACTCACAAAGATCTGCCTGCTTCTGCCTCCCAAGTGCTAGGATTAAAGGTGTGTGCCACCACACCTGGCTTTGAGGCCCTTTCTTAGGTGTCCTTGTGTACACTTCTCTGCAGAGGTCTTACTACATGTTTTGGCTCCTTGTCTCTCTTCTCAATAGTTTTCAGCTTTTGTGCAGTAAGGAGTTATGTCTGTTGTCTTCTGTAGCGAGATGCTGGCTTACAGTAGGCACTCAATGAATGCATTAGCTGCATGATCGGTGTGAGCTGAAACACATTTTCTTCATCAAAAAATACTTGTGAATGTGTGAGGGAAGCACAAGAGTAGGTCAATGCTTGTCAAATATTTTGTTTCCTGTTGCTGTGATAAAGCACCCTGAAGAGAGCAATTTAAGGGAGAAGGGATTTATTTTGGCTGACAACACGGGAGTGCAGTCCATCGTGGTGGAGGCTGCTGGTCATAGTTCATCTCTAGCCAGGGAACAGAGAACAGTGAATGCTTGCTTTAAGTAACTTTCTCCTTTGTATGCTATCTAGGACCCAAGGCCAGAGACTGGTGCTACCCACTTCCAGTGTAGATCTTCCCATCTCAGTTAACTCATCAAGACAGTCCCTCAATGGGCATAGCCAGAGGCCAGTGTAATAAAGATTCTCTTCCAAGGTATGCCTGGGGCTTGTCTTGGTGATTCCAGATCCTAGAAGAAAATCAGCACTAACCATCACAGATCGTAACCTGTTAGTGGGTCAGGATGTCAGACGAGGTAGTTGTGATAGCCTTAAATAAAGCATCAGGTTATGTCTCAGGTAGCAATGACAGATATTTTTTGCTATTGGCTTTTCTTAAAATTGTCGAATGCCTCTGGACCATATTAAACCTAATGCACGTTGAAATAGTTGGACTTTTCTTTTTGTTTTAGTGGGAACAATTTATATTTTATTATGCCATCCTACTAGGATGAATTCAAATGGAGGTAATTTTATTATGATTTTTTGTCAACTGAACCATCTTTTAATTGAAATGGTAGTATGTATATGTAATAAAGTTTAGGCATTGTGAAACATATACAATAGAAATTGCCTTTTGTCTACTGAGGCTTCTAAAAATATTTACCTGTATGCCTACCAGACTATTTTGGGTTTATATTTCTCTCTGTCTCTCTCTCTCTCTCCCTCTCTCACTCCCACACTCCCTCACTCCCTCACTCCTCTCTTTTTTTTTTTTTTTTTGTATTTTTGAGCCAGGTCTCCTTATGGTCCCACTGGCCTGGAAACACTCTGTAGACCAGCCTGCCTTGAACTCACAGAGACTCACATCTGCCTCTGCTTCCTGAGTGCTGGATTACAGATGCACTACCACACCTAGCTCACCTCCTCCTCTCATTCATGTATGAATGCATACATGTCATGCATTATGTGGTTTCATGTGTGTTCATATTTGCATGTGTGGTACACAGTTGGGAGAAGGCCAAAAGTCAAGGTCTGCTGTCTTCCTTAATTGCTCTCTATTTTTTTGAGACAAGGCTCTCTGACCTGGTAACTCACTGTATGACTAGGGACTGGAGGCTGATGAGGTCCAGGGACATTCTGGTCTACATCTCCATAGTGCTAGGATTATAGAGTTTTAAACTTGACTCCTGTGTTTGCACGGACGAGCACTTTGCTGACTGAGCCTTTCCCCCAGCCCTGAGTTTATACCCTAATTTATGTGACATTTAACTTTTGAGGGCAGGAGTTTAATGAACTTGTTTATAGGTACGGGGGGTGATGACAAAACCAACCCGAGAAGATCTATTTAAAATTCTGCTCAGCCTGATGGGTTTGTTTCGTTCCACGAAATCTTCCCTCTAGAATCATATTTTGCGAGTGTCAGGAACCCGTGTGAGATAATACGGGTTCAGTCACTCACTTCAATTTGCATACTCAGTCTTCGCCAAATTGAGGGTCATCCATGGAAGCATCCTATCTGACTGGATGTACTGGCTGACCTCCAACGTCTTTTTTTTGTTATTTTTATTATTTCTGTATTGTGTATGAATGTACATGTCTGCATGCAAGTTTGTGTTGCACCTGTGTCGTGAATGTGCGGAGGTCAGAAAGGGTTGTGATTCCCCTGAACTGGGTTCTCCTGGAATTGGAGTTCAGACGTCAGTTCTCGGGCCGCCGGATGTTGGTGATGGGATTGAACCCTGGTCCTCTGTAAGAACCGGTCAGCAACGCCTGTAACGGCTAGGCCATCTCTCCAGCCCCAACCTCCAACATTCTTATGATGTACTTTTTTTCCCACACTGCTTATCAGTTAACTGTTCCCATCTCCCATCTGCTGGATTAACATTATTTCTGGGCTGCTTAAGTAGACTGCAAACCTTTTTTTTTTTTTTTTGTCTTTTTGAGACAGGGTCTCCCTGTAGCTCCAGCTTTCCTGGAACTCACTATGCAGATCAGGCTGGCATTGAACTCACAAAGATCCACCTGCCTCTGCCTCCCAAGTGCTGGTTTAAAGGTGTGCACCACCATGCCGGGCAACTGTAAACCTTTTATTGCTATCCTGTACAGATATTAAACAATATTATTTTAGGTACTGTTATTGACTGAATATGTTTTCCACCCCCATCATGCCAACAGAGCCTATATGTTGAAGTCTCAATCCTCTTCTGCTGCAGGTAGGCTGCATAAGAAAGTAATTAACACTGAAGAGCTAGTATGTGTGGGGCCTTGAGACAAAAGAATTAGTGATGTTAAAGAGCCAGGACCTCTCATTCCTTCTGTGGGTACAGAAAGACAAGGGCATAGGAGCCCACAGAAAGCAATAGCCATGCACAGCGGTGTGTGTGTGTGTGTGTGTGTGTGTGTGTGTGTGTGCGCGCGCGCGCATGCGTGCGTGCGTGTGTGTGTGCTCCCCACCAGAAGCAGGGCTGGCTGAAGCTTACCCATGGATTTCTGGCCTCTGCAATAGCCTAAAATAAATTTGGGTTGTTTAAGCCACTGTGCCTGTGGCATTTTTGTTATGGAGGCCTGAGCAGACTAATGTATGTAGTTAGTTTTTATTGAGTTTTCACTAGTTAAATTGCTGATCTGACTTGGATTGGTACCCAGAGTAAGGATGCTGGCTTTAAGGGAGAGGTCTATTTTTACACAGAAGAAAATTGGACTGTTTCATGAACTCACTCATGACAAAGCAATGCTCTTGCCCACGTGCTTTCGTCTCCCTCCTCTTACGTGTACCTCTTTCTTTCTCCTGAGCGATGCAAACATACTTTGATTCCACTGTCTTGGCCTCTACCTGCTTAGCTTGTTGGCTTGGGTTTCCCTTCCTTTCACAAGCCTAACACAACTGTCCCTGAACCCTGGAATCAAATAGATTTGGATGATAAAGGACAATGTTATTTAGAAGATGGTCTATCTCAGTATCTCCACAGCTGGTATGTGAAGATCTTTTTAAGACTTACCCAAGGAACTCCTCCAACAAAGGCTCCTGGGAGGAGGCTGGAGAACTGAGTCTGGGATTAAGCCAGAATTATCTGTTTTTCCAAGACTTCATGTTCCTGTAAGCAGCCTGCTATGGGAGCTGCGAGTCACCTCCCGTACAGCACCCATTATTTCTGCAGCTGCGGATGGGGATGGCGGTGCATCCTCTTTCCCATCAGCACACTGGATCCGCCCTTCTTAAAGTCACTGATCATCTACACATAGCTTGATTCCTAAGTATCTCTGAAATTGCTCAACTGTGCTGAATTCTGAGTTCTTGCAACCGCTGACCAAGTTGAAGTTATCACCACTGACCATTTAGACTATAGTATAGACTCATAACACCTTTTCCATTTGTATCCTCTAGTATAACTTCCATATAGTCATAACCTGATTGACACATGCCATAGTTAAGGCCTGAATTCTCCCCCAAAGGCCTATGTGTTAAAGTCTTTGTGGCCAGCCTGTACACTGTTGGGAAGTGGAACCTTTATGAGATGGGATCCAGTGGAAGAGAGTTGAGTTATTGGTGGCATCCCTTGGTAGGGGCTGTCAGCATGCTGGGCCCCGTCTTTTCTTGTCTCTGCTTTTCAGTCACCATGAGATGAACAGGTTTCTCCCACCATTTGCTTCTGTTATGATACATTGTCTTGACACAGGCCCAGCAGCAGCGGAGCCAGGTGATCATACACCTCTGGAAGTGTGAGCCAGTACAAACCCTTTGTCCCTGAAGTTGATTTATAACAGGCATTTCTTCTTTTCACAACACAATATGAAATTCAGATAATTACCATGTCAGTGAAAACTTTTTAGTTCCTAATGCCAGTGCAGAACCCAAACTTCATGGTGAGCCATCCGAGGCCCCAAATGGTCTAATGTCTTGAGATTATCTGCTGTTATTCTTGATTTCAACTGCATATCATGTCTTGTATACACTCACCAGTTTTATTCCTTTCATTCATATAGGCCTCTTTATAGGGCAATGCTATGGTTCCTGACCAGGCAATTTATTATCTTTAACTAGAATCTCCTCTCCTCTATGAAGCCCCCGTTGTTTCCACAAGCTCTCTTCTGGGTTATCTGTCTCTCTTCTGGGCAACCAGAATTCTCTCTGGTTTTTAAATGTTGTACTTATATTGTATTAAATTAGCTTTATTTTTTCTACCAGTAATTATAAATTCCTTAAGAGAAGAACCTCTGTACTTGTTTATTTTCACTTCTGGTAGCTGGGAACATTTGAATGAATACTAAATGAATGAATTAACAAGTACAATGTTCAGGTTTCAGGCTTTGCCATACCTGTTGTATTTGCAGCGTCTGACATTAGTTGAACATCCACCTAATTCCATTCCAAGCTCTGTTTTAGGCACCAGAAAAACATGAATGAGAAGAAAAGAGCACATTCCTTGTCATGCAGTGATTTATGTTAATCAGAGGTCTAGAATGATCAAATAAGTGCATAATTAAGAATCAGCCTAGATTCCCTGTTGTAGTTTGTCTTCCATTGCTGTGACAAAACACTCTGACACCAACACCAACTTGGGGAGGAAAGGGTTTATTCAGCTTACATCTCCTGGGTCATAGTTCATCACTCAGGGAGCACAAGGCAGGAACTCAGGGCAGGAATCTGGAGGCAGGAGCTGAAGCACAGGCCATGGAGGAATGCTGTCCACTGGCTTGCTCCCCTGGCTCATGCCCAGCCTGCCTTCTTATACCTTATACAACCACCTGCCCAGGGTGGCACCACTCATTGTGGGCTGGGCCCTTCCACACTGCTCGACCATCAAAACAATACTCCACAGATGTGGCCACAGGCCAATCCAATGGAGCCAATTCCCCAATTGAGGCTCCCTCAACCCAGGTGTGTCAAGTTGACACTAAAGCTATCCAGCACATTTCCTGACAGACATGACCAGGATAAAGCAACAGTGTAAAAGAAAGGAACATTCATGGAGTGGTCATGAACGCTACCCTATCAGGTGATGGTTTACTGAAGATTGCAGTCATAAGAAGAGGTAGGGAGAAGCATTTGTGTCAGGATGAATAGCAGGTAGCAGGCCTGGAGCAGTCCCGGAGCAATATGTTGGTAGAACTTCAGGTTCAGTGCAGCCCAGGAGGGACTGAGAAGGATGGCAAGGGAAGGTGGCAGAAGGGTCTTAGGAAAGCTTCATTGACGCCAAAAATAGGTTTAGAGTTCATCTCGAGTGCTATGGTAAGCACAGAAAGGAGGATTTTAATCAGGGCAATGACATAATCTGATTTACATTTTAGAAAGATCACTCTAGGTCAGCGCAAGTGAAGAAAGTAGTGGCTGCAGACCCCACGGAGCTACTGGAGTTAATGTTGCTGAGAAATGAAATTTCAATTTAATGCAATTTTAATTACCTCAAGCCTACATTTATTTACCTATTTATTTAAGTTTCTAATTGTCCATCAAGTCCACTAATTGAAATCCCTTTTTTAGTTACAACATTAAAGTTTTAGGACTGTTCATTCATCATCACAAGAAATAAGAAGTGACATTAGTCAAGAATTGCTATCACCAAATGTGGGGTGAGGGAGAGAAGACCTTCTTAAGGGAGTCTTCAGTGGGTGAACTTGCATGGAGGGACATCTCGATACAAATGCTTGATCCAATAAGACTTACCGAATAAGACAGAATACCTGAAATCTGGTTGGTGGGGGCTGTAGGGGTAAGAAGGGGTCTAAATTTGATTAAGATATATTATATGAAAGACAAAAGAACTCAATAAAAAGAATTGGCATTACATTATATACTAATGTATTTTATAGGAACTACCAAGCTAAAACACCAGTATACTATCTTAGAGTCTTCTACACAAAAGCCACCAAACTTGGCAACTGGCCTCTATTAGATTAAGAGAATAAAATGAGGAGAAATTTTAAAAAGAGGTTTGAGGGGCTGGAGAGATGGTTCAGCAGTTAAGAGCACTGACTACTCTTGCAAAGGACCCAGGTTCAATTCCAGTCACCCACATGGCACCTAACAACTGTCTATGACTCTGGTTCCAGGGGAGTTTGACACTGTCTTATGACTTCCATGGGCCTTGAACAACACGGGTGCACCTATCTATACGCAGACAATACACTCATACAGGTCAATATTTAAAAAAAAAGAGGAGTAAAAGATTTAATACTCAGTTTACAAGTGGGAGAGTCTGGCTCAGTAGTTAGAAAGTAACTGGGTCATCACCATCTAAATGTATTGCATTGTATCCATTCCACTTGGTAAGATTTTTTTTACCTGATTTTTAAAATAATAAGTAATAAGTAATGAATATAAGCATCCTTCATGTAAAACTAATTTGCAAGCAGCTATGCCCAAACTTATACAGCCCGAGGCCCCCATTGTCCAGCTGGAGGGGCTTGTATGTACAATCATGTTGATCAAATAAGAGTCCAGTCTATATTTCTGTAGTTTCATAATTCACCCCAATTGCAGCCCTTATTCTACCATGCCCCATCTTCTGCAGATTGTTCCCTAGGCTTTAGAAAAGGGACACAAGTGGGCGAGAAGCAAAGCAGTCTACTTTCTCTGGAAATGTTGATTTGGACTCTGATCAGTTCAGGCTGTTTCCTTTCATGGGTTGGCAGTTTATCCAGGAATAACCTTTTACTCCTACTGATGAGGCACAAGCAATTAGATATACAGGCATTTAAACAGTACTAGTTATTACGGTAGGTTATGTTGGTATAGACACAGATGTTTGGATGATATGCTAATCCATGAACTATAGCTT
The DNA here is from genome assembly GCA_009823505.1 of Rhizomys pruinosus. Classification (NCBI taxonomy): domain Eukaryota; kingdom Metazoa; phylum Chordata; class Mammalia; order Rodentia; family Spalacidae; genus Rhizomys; species Rhizomys pruinosus. The sequence goes on along the minus strand of VZQC01000745.1, from coordinate 1,275,168 downwards.
TTCTGTAAAAGATGACAAGGTCTTACTGTGGCTTATAACATCTAACCACTAGAGGACGTAATAATTCACACATCAGCCATGGATTATTCCTCCAAGGAGAGAGCTACTAGACAATTATATTTGGGATATACAGACATATGGCTGCCACTGCTGCACAGTATTTCCAGGCAGGTGAGGTGTAGCCGATGCTGATGGAGGAGTCTTGCTTGACTCAAGGAGACCAATATTTGCTTTATTGATTTAGTGGCCTTTGGTAATACTCTCTGGCATTCCAGAGATCAACTGTACACTTGCAAGTGTGGTCTCAATACATCTTTCCCATGCTTACACCAGGTCTTTGACAGCAGGGCTTTACTGCCTCTCTTCCTGCAGGTATCCCAGTTTGCTGGCAAAAAGCCTTTACCTTTTTGGGGGCTTGGATCCCCTAGCCAACATCTCCTTGGCAGAATAATCCATTTCTGATAGCAGAGCTCTCCTGTATTAATATATTTTGCTTAATTACCCAGCTTATAAAGACTTTAGTATTATATTTGGCTCTGAATAGAGAATTATCCTTCCACAGTTCCTATGTCTATCAGTCAATTAAAGAAGGCAGCTATACCGCTTTTATAAGAGATTACCTCTATAACAGTCAGCTTTAATTTACAGTTAGGGAATGACTTCATTACCATCATGTTTTTCTTTGTTCTATGAAAAGGAGGTAAGAAAGTCTCTCATATTAAAACTTTGTGGCACCTGGAAGGTAAAGTTCATTAGGACACATTATAAATAGTTGTTACAAATAGGATCTATAGAGATGTTTGATGCCTGTAGCAGCCTGAGGCTTTTCTTTGGTAAAATATTTTAACAGAAATACAAGTGGTTGTTTGTTTGTTTGTTTGCTTTTTAAGACCAAAGGCCATGTATCATAACATGGAGTCTAAGCAGGAATGGGAGTTGAAATGTTCAAACATATGAATGAAATGGGACTATTTAAACGTTTTAGTATATTTTGTTTCACTGAAATTGCGAACTTAAGAAAATCACATTTCTTGCCAGGCACTGTGATTTTTGTTATGTAGCCTTCAGCTATACACATGCACTCACATTTATGTTATGTATGTATTTTTCAGTAGGCTTATGAAATATTACATTTCCCTTTGGAATTGGAGGGGGCCTGGGAGGGATGGAAATAGTGCAAATATAATATTCATGCATGAAATTCTCAAAAAAGAACTACTTTTTTTATTTCAAAGCCATTTTTAATTGAAATTTTGTGCATTTCATATAACATTTCTCAATCAAATCTAGGCCCACTCCCCCTGCCTTGCTTCCCATCCCACCAGAGCTCATGCATCGTGCATTCTGCCATACATGCCTTCCATCTTTTTCTGTCTTTTTTTTCTATTACTTCTTTATTTTTTTTCATTTTTAACAATAAGTAATAATTTATGAGTACAAGCATCCTTCATGTAAAACCAATTTGCAAGCAGTTGTGCCCAAACCCACACAGCCCATGGGTCCCACCATCCAGCTGGGAAGGGGCTTGTATGTTCAATCAAGTTAATCAAATAAGTGTTCAGTCTATATTGCTGTAGTTTCACCATTCACCCCAATCGCAGCCCTTACATTCTACCACACCTCCTCTTCCACAGATTGTTCCCTAGGTTTAGAAAAGGGGCACAGGTGGATGAGAAGCAAAACAGTCTACTTTCTCTGGAGCTGTTGTTTTGGACTCTGGCTAATTCTGGCTGTTTCCTTTCATGGGCTGACAGTTTGTCCAGGAATAACCTTTCAATCCTACTAATGAAGCACAGGCAATTACATATATAGGTATTTAAACAGTACTAATTGTTATGGTAGGTTACTTTGGTATAGACACAGATGTTTGGATGGTATATTGATCCATGAATTACGTTTTTTCTGTAAAATATGACAGGGTCTTACTGTGGCTTATAATATCTCCTAACCACTAGAGGATGTAAGCTTGTGGCATCAGCCATAGGTTATTCCTCCAAAGAGAGGAGCTAATAGCCAATTAGATTTGGGATATATGGGCATATGGCTGCCACTGCTGCACAGTATTTCCAGGCAGGTGAGGTGTAGCTGGTGCCGACAGAGGAGTTTTGCTTGACTCAAGGAGACCTATTTTTGCTTTATTGGTTTAGTGGCCTTTGGCAATACTCTCTGGTATTCCAGAGACCAACTGTACACTTGCAAGTGCCGTCTCAATACATCTTTCCCATGCTTACATCAGGTCTTCGACAGCAGAGCCTTACCACCTCTCTTCTTGCAGGTATCCCAGTTTACAGGCAAGAAGCCTTTACCCTTTGGGGGGGCTTGGCCAACATCTCAAAAAGGAACTACTTTTTAAAAAGGTTAGGGGCTTTCACATTTTAATTTCATGATTTTATGAGACAGTGAAATTTTGTCTTAAATAGAGACAAACAGGCTCATGCACTGGGATGATGCTCTCACATGTGTGTGGTCAGTTGGATATTTATTTATTTATTTATTTATTTATTTATTTATTTATTTGTATGAATGTACTGTCTGCATGTAGGTTTGTGCACCTGTGTTGTGCAATGCTGTGGAGGTCAGAAGAGGGTGTCGGATTCCCCTGGAACTGGAGTTTAAAGACGGTTCTTAGCCACCACGTGGCTGCTGGGGATCAAACCTGGGTCTTCTGCAAGAGCAGTTGAAGCTCTTAACTGCTAGGCCATTTCTCCAGCCCTCAGTTGAATTTAAAAAAAATAAAAGTGTGGGTAGGTGAGATGTTCAGTGGGTAAAAGTGCTTGCCAGGTAAGACAGACGGATGACCTAAATTCAGTCCTAGGAACTCACACTGGAAAGGTGCTTCTGCAAGAAAAGTTGCCCTCCAACCTCCCAGAAATGCACCATAGCACACACGTACCATGGTACATGTGCACCCACATTCACATACACACCCATTATAATAAATTTTAAAAAGTGTTATAATATTGTGTACCAATAATAATTTTATAAAAGGAATTGTTGTAAGTGAGCTTCACTGGTGAGAACTGAGAGATGCACTGCCCATAATTCCACATCCAACTCAGATGTGTCTCCTCGGAATGGGGATCTTTCAGATGTATATGTTCTATGACTGACCAGTGGAGTGTTTCTGGAGTAGCCTCCTCTGTTGCAAAGAGTAGCTTTTTTTGATGAGTCGTGTATGATATGGCTGTCTGTAAATATAAGATTCCATTATTAGTATATGGTTAGAAATTTCTCTGATTGGGCATTTGGGAATGGGGGGGTAACTGGGTTTGAATGGGAACCACTGTATGAGTTGTACAAATGCTCAATAAAGAAAAATTATAAAAATAAATTGTTGTAGCAAAATTTTATAAAACAAAGCAGAGTAATGTAATTAATGTGTAATTACTTGAAATAAAAATTAGGATTACTGCTGGGCATGATGGTACACTCTTTTAATCCCAGCACTTGGGAGGCAGAGGCAGGTTGATCTCTGTGAGATCAAGGACAGCCTGGTATACATAGTAAGTTCCAGACTAAATGGGGTTACAAGAAAACTCTGTCTCAAAAAGACCCCCCAAAATTAGGCTTTGTTAAAATGCCAAGTAAGGAAAATTCATTTAAATATATTTATGGATAATAACCCCTATTTACATCTATTTCTTGAAATTTTTAAATGCAAAAAAAGGCAGTGTCTGCCAGGCGTGGTGGTGCACACCTTTAATCCTAGCACTTGGGAGGCAGAGGCAGGTGGATCTCTGTGAGGTCAAGGCCAGCTTGGTCTACAGAGTGAGTTCTAGGACAGCTGGGGCTACAGGGAGACCCTGTCTCGAAAAGACCAAAAAAAAAAAAAAAAGGCAATGTCAACTTTGTTTCTGACTTAGTAGAATTGCTGACATGTTAGAGGTTTCCACAGTTAGAATTTCCTCTCAGAAATGAAGAGAAAGATTAGGAGAGCTATAACCTCCAACATTAAGAACCTTTATTCTAAAGTATGTCATAAAAAATTAAAGTGTATCATGCCCATTTGGTAGTTAAAAATTAAAAGTTGAAGCTTTTCTTGTATAAAATGCTTAGTCTTAAAAAGCAATTTAGCCTGAATTCTGACATTTAAACCCTTTAAATGTCATAAAGTTGCTCTCTTATGCCTTAAGAAAGAGCTATCTTTACATTCAAAACTAGAATGTTTTTCTGTTTAGACTGGTAATTCCTACCAGTATAATTGGTTTTCATCTCTGTGGAATGTTTCCATATGTTCTGGTGAAAATTATACATCTAGACATTCCTCTTCAAGCCTATATGTAAAAGCAATGGATGTAGTTATTGGAAAACTTAAGAGCGATTTAGTAGATAAAATTATTTTTTTCAACTAGAGACTTTATGAGTCTTCAATATAAATGAAAGATTTCTGACAAAATGCAAGCTTCAAAATTGAGAGATGCTATGCATTTAAAATATATGCCAAATTGGGCTGGAGAGATGGCCTAGTGGTTAAGAGTGCCAACTGCTCTTGTAGAGGACCCAGGTTCGATCCCCAGCACCCACATGGCGGCTGAGAACTGTCTATAACTCCAATTCCAGAAGAGCTCCAGTTCCAGGGGAATCCGATACCTTCTTCTGACCTCCGCGGCATTGCACGACATGGGTGCCAAACCTACATGCAGACAGTACATTCATATAAATAAATAAATAAATAAATAAATAAATAAATAAATATTTATTTAAAAATATATGCCAAATTATAGAAAATAGGCGTCCATATTTTTATTTTTTTGATATTTTGAGATGGTCTCTTATAGCCCAGGCTGGCTTCAAAGTCACTACGTAGCTAAGGATGGCCTTGAACTTATGATTCTTTGACCTCCTAAGTGCTAGGATTATAGGTGTGTGACTAGATGGACAGGTTCATCATTTCCTAAAATGGGAAGAATGAGTTAAAAATTGGGAGCTGGACACCAGAGTGTGAATTTGGGCATGTTAGAACCTGTAGTGTATGTGGGTATTTAGATATGCGGGTCTAGAGCCCAGAGAAGAACTGAACTTAAGATATTAATTAATAGTTATCAGTATGTCATTAATTTTTACAACCTTAACACTGCACACAAAACTATAAAACATTACTGAAAGAAATTAAAGATCAAATGAAATGCCAAATCATTTATGAAGATATAAATATCGTCTTAAGAACCCCTCGGATCAGCTGGCAAATTTGATGAAATACTATTGAAAATGCTGATTTCTGTAGAAATTGACCAGCTGGTTTAAAAATTCATATCATATTGCCAGGATTCAAAATAGTAAAAAAAAAATCTTGGAAACACAAAAAAGAAACAAGTTGGAGGACCCATTATCCCCGTTAAAAATTGCTGTAAAATAATGCTCTCCTGATACTAGGATAGACAGTGAGGTGACTAGAATGGAGATAGACTTGGGAGTCCAGAAATAAACAGCGACATGTGTGGTCAGTTTATTTTTGACAAAGACAAGTCAAAGAGGGAAAGAGCAGGCACTCGTACAAATGGAGCTGGGACAACAGGATCTACATATGGAAAAGAGCAACACTATATATAAAAGGTAAAATGGATCAAAGACCTGAATATCTGAGGTAAAACCAAGAAACTTTTAGAAGAAAATGCAGGTGTGAATCATGGTGTCTTTTTTCCTTTTTAATATTTTAAAAAAATTTATGTGTATAAGTGTACTGCCTACATGTGTGTTAAGTGCAACAATGTCATGCAGTACATGTGGAGGTCAGAAGATGGGGTCAGATTCCCTGGAACTGGAGTTATGGATGGTTGTTAGCTGCCATGTGGGTATTGGGAGTCAAACCTGGGTCCTCTGCAAGAGCAGCCAGTGCTCTTAACTGCTGGGCCAACTTTCTAGCCTCCTGTGATGGTTTCTTTCTTTCTTTCTTTCTTTCTTTCTTTCTTTCTTTCTTTCTTTCTTTCTTTCTTTCTTTCTTTCTTTCTTTCTTTCTTTCTTTCTTTCTTTTTCTTTCTTTCTTTTTTTCTTTCTTTTCTTTCTCTCTCTCTCTCTCTCTCCTTCCTTCCTTCTCTCTCTCTCTCTCTCTCTCTCTCTCTCTCTCTCTCTCTCTCATCTTTTTGAGACAAGGTATCCCTTTAGTTCCAGCTGGCCTAGAGATCACTATGTTGACCAGGCTGGCCTTGCACTCAAAGAGATCTGCCTGCCTCTGCCTCCTGATTGCTGGGATTAAAGGTCTGTGTAACTACGCCTGGCTATTTTTATTTTTTATTTATTTTACTTTATTTTTTAACAAGTTTTATTGAATATACTTCCAAATCAAATAACAACATTAAAAGTATATACACAATGCCGGGTGTGGTAGCGCATGCCTTTAATCCCAGCACTCGGGAGGCAGAGGCAAGTGGATCTCTGTGAGTTCAAGGCCAGCCTGGTCTACAGAGTGAGTCCCAGGACAGCTGGGACTAAAGGGAGACCCTGTCTCAAAAATACCAAAAAAAGAAGTATATACACATAGCTATTATTTATGCTAATTATGACTTTTAAAGTTTCCTTGAACATTATATTATCAAATATCACACTGTTGTTCCATAAAGAATTACAGAGGTAAGTTCTGAGGTATCTTGTCACAAAATCTTTTTTTTTAAAATTTTTGTCAGTATGTAGACCAGGCTGGCCTTGAACTCACAGAGGTTGGCCTGCCTCTGCCTCCCAAGTGCTGGGATTACAGGTGTGCGCCACCACGCCTGGCCAACAAAATCTCAATCTATCAATCAATCATCAATCACCATGCAACTTCGTTACCATTTTCTTTCCCTTTGGTGAAAACATCTCAAAATCAACCCTCTTAGAATGATTCAAGCACACCCCAAAATTGTTCATTATGGATACCATGTTGTACATTAAATTCTCAAGGTTTCCTCATTTTGTGCAACTAAAATTTTGTAGCTTTTATCAACAATTTTTCATTTCCTGCTTCTACTGTAAAAAGCCATCCCCATACAACCCTGCTCCATGCATGCTTTGTTACAAAGACACCATTCAGTACATTATTATTTCATTAGCATCAAATTCACAGCCATGAGCTTGTATTTTTATGCCTTGAACAAAACTTATAAAACAATGTGTTTTCTATTTGAAGCGTGTCACAGCCTTCTTGCACTACAGAACTCTAAACAACACTTCAACTCTGTGCTTTGGGAGCATCTGTCCCAGCCTCTGATGTTCATGATTCTACTCTTAACTTTTTGTTTTTTTTCACTCCTTAAATATAGCAAATTTACAAAGTCTGAAATTAAACTATAGGTTAATTGCAAAACATAGTTAGGGATTCACAGTTTAACCATAAGTTTGTATACAGGTAAAATAATTATAACTTTACAGTCCTAAATTACATAGCGAGTCGATGTATATTTAATTAAAAAAATTTTTTAGCCGGGCGTGGTGGCGCACACCTTTAATCCTAGCACTTGGGAGGCAGAGGCTGGCATATCTTTGTGAGTTCAAGGCCAGCCTGGACTACAGAGTGAGTTCCAGGACAGCTGGGGCTACAGAGAGACCCTGTCTCGAAAAGACCCCCCCGAAATAATTTTTTGAAAACTTTGTATGTGTACGAATGTACTGTCTACATGTAGGTTTGTGCACCTGTGTTGTGCAGTGCTGTGGAGGTCAGAAGAGGGTGTCGGATTCCCCTGGAACTGGAGTTAAAGACGGTTCTCAGCCACCGTGTGGGTGCTAGGGATCGAACCTGGGTCCTCTGTAAGAGCAATTGGCACTCTTAACTGCTAGGCCATCTCTCCAGCCCTATGTATATTTTAATGTACTTAAAAAAAGAGATTTGTTCTTTCTCATAAATCTTAGACTTGAGAAAAATAGAGACATATACTTCAAGCTATATCTATAGTGATATTGGTCAATGTGGTATTATCTTTATTGACCACTTTAACTTACATATAAGGATTTGGTGATGGTTTCTTAACAATGACTCTAAAAGCACAAGTGACAAGAGAAAAGATAGTTAAATTGGACTTCACTAATATTAAAACAAATTTATGCTTTAGAAGACAAATAAAACAAAAAGCCAACAAAATAAGACGACCCCACAAGAACATGAAACTGGAGACGTGGTGGCTAATAATTGTTGATAAATCCAGTTCCAGGGGATCCAGCACCCTCTTCAGACCTGCACAAGCAGTCAGTGCACAACACAGGTGCACTTCCGCAAGCGATATACTTATACATGTAAGATAAAAAATAAAAAAAGAAGAGAGGTAGCAAAGCAAGCCAGTAAGCAGCATTTCTCTGTGGTCTCTGCTTCAGTTCCTGCCTCCAGGTTCCTGTCTGAGCTCCTGCCCAGGCTTCTCTCAATAATGGACTGTAACATGGAAGCAACACAAACCCTTTCCTCCCAAAGTTGCTTTATCATGGCAATAGAACACAAACTAGGACATCCAGCAGTGTAACTCCTAGGTTTATACTCCAGAGAAATAGAAATTTAAGTATATATATATAACAGTTGTACACAGATGTCCTAGAAAAAGTACTCATAATTGTAAATAGATAAAAAGTACAAGCATCCCAACAGCCTATCTGATGAAATGAAGAGACAGAACATAGCATATTGATCTAATGCAGTATTATTACACTGTTGCAAAAAGGAATGGGACATTGAAACATGCTATACTATAAATAAGCCTTGAAAACATGCTAAGTGAAAGAAACCAGACACATAAGGCCATACATTATATGATCTCATTAATATGGAATGTCTAGAGTGGGCAAATCCACAGAGGCAAAAGTGGCTACCAAGGGTTTAGGCAGAGGATGGCATGCAGAACCATTGTTAATGGGTGTGAGTATATTTTTGAGGAGTAATAAAAATGTTTTTGAGTTAGATGGAGATGGTTATATAATATCACAGATATAGCAAAGTAACTGCATTGTACATTTTTGTTGTTAGCCTTAGCCTTTAATGGCTGAGCTATCCCTCCAGCCCTGCATTGTACATTTGAAAGGACATGTTTTATGGTAGATGAATAAGATTCAATTGAAATATGACTTTAAGACTGGGTTAAATTACTCATGTGAGAGAAGGATATACAGAGAAGTAGGAGAAAGGTCCTGCATAGGAGACCAAGACAACAGTGTCACAGAAACAGAAAGTGTATCAGGAGAGCTTTAAGAACTGAGAGAAAAGAGTGATTTTATGGGAAAGGTAGGAGCTGAGAAGCCCGACTGGAGTGGCTGAGGACATGGGAAGTGAGTTCATGGGGTGAGAACATGTAGACAGCTCTTCTGAAAAAGAGATGGAAGATGGTCCAGGATACAAGTCGGGGCTTTGCTTTGGTGGGAGATGTTCGAGAGGTTTATGCTAATGGGAATGATCCAGAAGAAGACATGGATGATGCAAGAGCAAAAGCTGGCAGAGAAAACAGGACGTTCTCGAATGCCACAGTGGGAGGGGACCCAAGGGTCTGTAAGTGGAAGGCCTCTCACAGAAGGAAGAGGGATACTTCACCCACTGTACCCAAAAGTCATAGGTTGGTATATAAAGAACCCCATAACTACTCAGTTCACAAGGCTGGATGACTTGGAAGTCCCAATCTAGTGCCTAGAAGGTGTAGAGATCCCTGGATAGTCGCTGGTCTTCAAATCCACGTTGAGAGCTTCTAGAAGCTGGAGTCTGATGTTAGCATGGCAGTAGCAGTGACAGAGAAGCTCTTCTGGGAGGAAGTCCAGGCAAGCAGGCGCCCGGCTCTTCTTGGGCCTCTTCCTATCTGCCTGTTGGAAGGTGCTGTGCACTTTGAAGGCAGATCTCCCCTCAGTTAGTCCCCCGGAATGCTACCCATGGGCATGCTCAGAGGTACATCTCCTGTATGATTATAAGTTTCCTCAAGTTGACAAGACCAACGATCACACAGGCTTCATCATGATGCTCTAAATTCCCAACCCAGCTTCTCAGCACGATGACTGACCTCCCATTTGCCTCTCTGCTCCACTTCTGCCTCTTCTCCTACTCACCACAGTGTTCAGTCCTGTCGAACCAGAGTTTAGAGAATGCAGCAAATCCTTTCATGTCCCCATGACCCACTGCAGGTCTTCTCTGCCTGAAAGGCTCCTTGGATTCCCCTTTGCCTGGCTAACTCGACATAATCTTTCAAGAAACTGTTATGGACTTTTCTGGGATACCGTCATTAAGTCCACAGGTAGAAGGTCTTTACTAAATGTAGGTCACAAGTCTTAGAGCCCCGTTAAACGGATGTGATGCATGTTTTGAATGCAGAATCATGTAGAGTTGCTGTGTTGTATGTGAGCTCTTGCACTGGTGTGGCATTCTGAGTCTGTAGAATAGAGATAGTATACATTATTGTAGTTCCCTTCTTAGATCCAAACATGAAGTGTACAGTACTTACAGTCTTTAATAAATGATAGGTTAAGAAAGTCTCTTGTATTAAAACCTTTGAGGCACCTAGAAGGTAAGCTTCATTAGGATTCATTAAAAATAGTTGTTACTAGTAGGATCCAGACAGGGGCCTGATGTCTGCAGCAATCTGAGGCATTTCTTCCCTTCAATGCCCAGAGGAGTCAATCCTTCTGCTGGCACTTTCTGGTAAATCCTACTCACTGCAACTCTCCCCCATAGAATAAGGAGAAATATGATGATGATGAGGTCGTTCTCCAGCTGTAGATTGGAGCCAGCTGTTATAGAGGTATTCTCTTGTAAAACTGGTAAAACTGCCTTCTTTAATTGACTAATGGACATAGAAACTGTGAAAAGGATTATTCTCTATTCAGAACCAAATATAATGCTAAAGTCTCCTCAAGCTATGCACTTAAGCAAAATATATTAATACAGGAGCTCTGACATCAACAATGGATTATTCTACCAAGGAGATGTTGGCCAGGGGATCCAAGCCCCCACAAAAGGTAAAGGCTCCTTGCCTCCAAACTGGGATATCTGCAGGAAGAGAGGCGATAAGGCCCTGCTGTTGAAGATCTGATATAAACATGGGAAAGATGTATGGAGACCGCACTTGCAAGTATACAGATCGTCTCTGGAATTCCAGAGAGTGTTACCAAAGGCCACTAAACCAATAAAGCAAATATAGGTCTCCTTGGGTCAGGCAAGACTCCTCCGTCAGCACCAGCTGCACCTCATCTGCCTGGAGATACTGTGCAGCAGTGGCAGCCATATGTCTGTATATCCCAAATCTAATTGGCTATTAGCTCTCTCCTTGGAGGAATAACCTACGGCTGATGCCACAAGTTTACATCCTCTAATGGTTAGGAAATGTTATAAACCACATGAAGACCCTGTCATACTTAACAGAAGAAAATGTAATTCATGGATTAACATACCATCCAAACATCTGTATCTATACCAAAGTAACCTACCATAACAATTAGTACTGTTTAAATACCTATATATCTAATTGCACGTGCTTCATTAGTGGGATCGAAAGGCTATATATTATACTGTTTAAATACCTATATATCTAATTGCATGTGCTTCATTAGTAGGATCGAAAGGTTATGCCTGGACAAGCTGTCAGCCCATGAAAGAAAACAGCCAGAATTGACTAGAGACCAAGACAACAGCTCCAGAGAAAGTAGACTGTTTTGCTTCTCATCCACCTGTGCCCCTTTTCTAAGCCTAGGAACAATCTGCAGAAGAGGGGGCACAGTAGAATGTAAGGGCTACGTTTGGGGTGAATGGTGAAACTACAACAATATAGACTGGACACTCATTTGATCAACTTGATTGAACATACAAGCCCCCCCTGCTGGATGGTGGGACCCATGAGCTGTGTGGGTTTGGGCACAACTGCTCGCAAATTGGTTTTACATGAAGGACACTTGTACTCACAAATTATCACTTATTGTTAAAAAAAATGAAAACAAAAAAAAACAGAGAAAGATGCAGAAAAGTTATGGCAGAATGCATGCTCTGGGATGGGTAGGGGTGGGGTGGGGGGAAGGGAAGGGATATATGCCTGAACTGAATTGGAAAATGATGTATGAAATACACAAAGCATCAATAAAAATAAAAAAATAAATGATAGGTTAAAATTGTATTTATATACATATTTGCATGTCCCTCACTGAAAGGATTGCAAGAAACCAGCTCTGCTTAAAATGTGGCATTTTCTGGTCTGGAGAGATGGCCTAGCAGTTGAGAGCGCCGACCGCTCTTACAGAGGACCCGGGTTCGATCCCCAGCACCCACATGGCGGCTGAGAACCGTCTGAAACTCCAATTCCAGGAGAACTCCAGTTCCAGGGGAATCCGAGACCCTCTTCTGACCTCCGCGGCGTTGCACGACATGGGTGCACAGACTTTGCATGCAGATAGTACATTCATACACATACAGAAATAAATAAAAAAATGTGGCATTTTCTTTGCATAATGTTTAAGACAAGTGATGAAAACCTATAAATGAAGACTGCTTTTCCATTTGACCTCTGATTTCCTGGTTTGGGTCTGTGGTTGGTGACTGAAGGGTCAGATTTGGCATAGGAGGAAAAATAATGTATGTTGGCGTCTGCCCTGTGCATTCTTCAAATCTCCAGCTGCCTGGGCTCTGAGGACCAGTGCCAGTGATGGGGACAAGGACTGGTGACTGGTTAAAACGAACTAACAGAGCTTAGGAGGAGGCTTGCCAGGCTGGCACACAAACTCCCAGTTGTCTATAGAACAGACAGGATTTGTGGCAAGCATAGTGTATTGAGTGGGGGCCCCTGTGCTTAGAAAAGGAGCTTTATTATCAAGGCCAAAGTGAAGAAGCAAAAAGAGATCATGGTTTATATACATTAAACAGATATCTCTGTTTGGAAATGGGTGTACTATTTATTATTGAGATGACATTGTACTGTACTGCTTATTTAGTAGCACCACTCCTTAAAGACTTGCATGTAAAGCCCCTCCACCTGGATAATGGGGACCTTTGGCTGTATAAGTTTGGACATAGCTGCTTACAAATTGGTTTTACATACTTATTACTTATTATTAAAAAAAGAAAAAAAAACAGTAAATTTGTGCATTGAAAAGGTTATAAAAGACTGAGAAAAAGATGCAAGATGGAACTTAACATGTATGACAGAATTCATGAGCTCTGGCAGGGGGGCAGGGGGATATGAGGGGTGGGCATGGATGGGGGAATGAGTCTAAATTTGATTAAGAAATGTTGTATGAAGTGTGTTTAATAAAAATAAAAAAAGAAAAAAACTTGCATGTAAACTGGATATTTGATAATGCTTTATTTGTATTACTGGAGATATTTTAATCTCCAGTTTTTCTTGCCAAAGTTTCAATTTTTTGCTTAAAAATTTTAATCTATATTTTTAAAACTTATTTTTGAAATTATGTGTATGCATGTGTGTCTGCACCTGCGTGGGGTGTGTGTACTTGAATGCAAGTGCCGATGGAGGATAGAAGAGGGTATAAGATCCTGTGAAGCCAGTTACAGAGAGTTGTGAGCTACCTGACATGGGTGCTAGGATCCCATGGTCAGGTCCTCTGCAAGAGCTGTCTCTCTAGCCTGTTAAATTTCTCCTTTAATTGTATAACATGACATTCTGAACTTAGAGTAAGAATCTTTATTTTTTTTAAGCAAAATTGCTTATGAGCTTATTTCACAGATGAAATGAATGCTTTAAATTTGTGTTTAAAAATCTTGCAGGCTTACTTAACTGGAGAGAAATAGTCTTTTAATTTTTAATTTTTTTTTTTTTGGTTCTGGGGCTTGAGCTCAGTTCTTCACATATGCTAACTACAAGTGAATTTATATCCTTATAAATTCTTATATAGCCTTATATAGCCTTATAGCGTCCTGAATTCTTGAGACAGGGTCTCTCTCTGTAGCTCTAGCTGGCTTGGAACTCTCTATATAGACCAGGCTGGCTTCCATCTCACAGAGATCCTCCTGCCTCCTGAGTGCTAGGACTAAAGGCATGCACCATCACACTCATCTCCATCCTCCATTTTAAAATTAAAGCTTATTTGTGTCCTGCTTTTATGCAAAGGATTTGAGGTAGCTTCCTATAAACCATTTTCATTGATGTATTCACTTTTCAAGAACTAATTATGGAAGCATAAAATGAAATGATCAAGTAAAATAGAAGTGAAGAAGTAGACCAAGATAGAGGCAACGAAGATGAGAGCTGGGGAAGGAGAATAGGACATTTCCAGACCATGAGGATTATTATTATCACAACAGGGCTGAGCACATGTCCACATCCTGGTAGTCAGGGGGAAAGTGGAACATGATCACTTAGCTCTGTTACCAGAAAAGTAGTAAGAAATGCTCATGTTCACACAGCCTCACTTAGGGGCCAGTCAAAAAGCGTTTCTATTTTGTAACAAAAGGCAGGTAGCTTCCTTTCTCTGTGATCTCATGCACCACCAAGGCTCGCCATGCCATCGTCAGGGCTCAGGTGGCTTTGGGAATCTTGATTGTGGGTCTCTTTTCCCTGTTTCCGATATATGTTGAGGTTTCAACCTAAATGCTCATCATTTTGTCAGTAGATTTACCATCCTCCCCAAGGTGATTTCCCATTTCCCACGTGTGTGTCTGGACTTCACTTTCACATTGTCTTATCTCCCCTAGCCTCATTCCTTCTGAGTACTGCAGCTTCTGCTAGAGTGGGCCTTTGCTGTCTGTGCAGGCCCTCCTCCTTACATTGCTGTTGTCCCAGTTCGAAGCCTCCCTGCCTCTTGTTTGATTTATTGTGAGAGTTAATAGTGATAGTTCTCCAGGGCCAATTGCTGCCTAATCATCCTAAATGTTCTGACAAGAGGTCTCTTCAAGCACAGCTCTGAGAATTTCCTTCCCCTGCACAATAAATTCTACCTTCCTTAGCATGACATTTAAAGCTTCCTATGATCTGACCGCCAACTACCTTCTAGGGAGTCCTTGGCTCCTCTCACATATTATAGGGCTGGATCTCTGAAACTTTCCTGGGACTTTTTCTTGTTTTGTGCCATTAGAACATTTCTTCCCCACCCAGAATGCTTTTTGATCTTCCTCTTCCTCCAATTTTCATTCAATTCATTAAGCTTTTATTGAGTGTTTCTGTGAGCCTAAGAATTATAGTAACTATTCTATTATGGATCTCAGGGTGAGAATAATTACCTATTGAAAGATGTCACAAATGTATTTGGAAGAATTGGCTAGTTGAAATTTAAATATTGCTTCATCTTTCATTATCTGGTTAATTTTACATTTCTTTAAATTACAAATAATCCATTACTTGTACTTTTCCACTAGGACTAGATATGAACTGCATGTCCTAGATATGAACTGCATGGTTTGGAGAAGTTTCCCCCAAGGCCCAAGTTAAGGCTTGGTCACTACTCTGTGACATATTGAGAGGTAGGGGAACCTTTAAGATATGTGGCAGTGAAATGAAATCAGGTCATTGTAGGCATGTCCCAGAAAGGGATATTGTGATCCTGGCCTTTTCTGCCTTTCTCTTTGCCTTCTGGTCACTAGGGTGAGTCCTTCCCCAGGCAGGTGCTCCCTCCCTCTCCACAGATCTGAAAGCACAAGGCCATCTTTCCATGGGTTGAAACCCCCTAAACCTTTCCTACTTATAATCTGTTTGTGTCTGGTATTTTGTAGCAGTGGTGGCAAGCCAGCATGCTATTATCGTAATATGCCACGTGAGAGGTGATTACTTGTAAATGTGATGTATTCTGGCTAGTCCATTACAGAAATTGCTACTGCCTTTGTTGCTTAATCTTGCATTTTTGGTCTTCCCGTAGCCATTCTTTTTTCATTATAATCTTGTATGTTAATACAGCTGTGGATGCTTCAAATCTTCGTATTTCGAATAGAGTTGGTCGTACTTGTGGGTCATCCAGGTCTTGAATTTTCTGCTACCAAGTCCTATGTTGTGGGGACATGCAAAGTACATGTGCTTACTTTCATATATTTGTATATTTAAATTCTTCACTAAGGTTAGGTGTACATAGACCACTTTTCATTTGTTTATGGTACTGACACTTGGACTTTTTTACATTTTTAGATCTACTTTGTGCACATGTGTATGCATGTGTGTGCATGTGCATGTGTGTCTGTATGCATGCGTGTGGATCTGTGTGTGTGCATGTGGAGGTGAGAGGACAACCTCAGGGTCTTTCCTTTGGTGCTGTTCATTTTTCTATTTTTTTTTTTAATCTAGAACTTCTCATTTATCTAGAACTTTCCAGGAAGGCTGGGTCGGCCGGCCATTGAGCCCCAGGGTCACCTTTCTCTGTTTCTCCAGTTCTGGGATTACAAGTGTGGGTCACTACACCTGACATTTTTTTTTTTTCATGAGTTCTGCAGATTGAACTCAGGTCCTCATTGCTTGCAAGGCAAGTACTTTCCTGACTGAGCGACCTCCTCATCTCTAGATCTGCTTTTATTTGAATCTAATTTTAGCTTGAATAGTGTACATACTATATTTATTTGGAAGCAACTAAGTGGCCTCAGGAGTTATCTTCTTGAGCATTGTAGTATTTGCCAAAGGTGGATTTGATTTCTTTTAGTCATATATAGTGTGTTTGACAAGTATATATGCATTTATCATAACCTATAATATTTTTGCTATCAGAGAAGCCACAGTTTCAATATGCACACCATCTTGTATTCAGTACAAAGAGAAAGTCACTGTCAGTTAGACTAAGGCATAATTTCTTTGTTTTTTGTTTTGTTATGAGACTGGGTCTCTCTGTGGCCACAGCTAGCCTGGAACTTGCAGGGTATACAAGGCTGACGTCAATCTTACAGAACTCCATCTGCCTCTGCCTCCTGAGTGCCAGCATGCTCTCTGGCTTGCCTGGAACTTGATACCTAGACCAGGCTGCCCTTGGTCTGAGCATTCCACAGGGACAATGGCTGGCTGACTTTCCTCTGCATCTTGAATGCTGATATTAAAGTCATGTGACTGTATGCATAACATAATGTGTTCTTGGCATTTGGAATTTTAGTTTTATATATGTTGTAGAGCTCTCTGTGCTAAATAGTTTTAGAGTCAACTTGACACACCTGGGCTGAGGAGACTCAGTTGGGGAACTGCCTCCATTGGACTGCCCTGTGGCCATGTCTGTGTGGTATTTTCTTGGAAGTGATGTGGAAGATCCTCCCCCACTGTGGGTGGTGCCACCCCTGGGAAGGTTGTTCTGTATTATATAAGAAAGCAGGCTGAGCATGGGCCAGGGGAGCAAACCAGTAAGCAGCATTCCTCCATGGCCTGTGCTTCAGCTCCTGCCTCCAGGTTCCTTCCCTGAGTTCCTACCTTGGGATCCCTGAATGATAAGCTGTGACCAGGGAGATGTAAACTAAATAAACCCTTTCTTCCAAGTTGGTATTGATCAGAATGTTTCATCACAGCAATTGAAAGGAAACTAGAACACTCTCAGACTTTATAGATTTTTTAAAGAGCGTATGCTTCTTTTCTGCATCCATATAAATTTACTATAAACTATAGGATACAAATGAAATATTATTTCAAAAATTTCCTGAATCTTCTATGAATTATCCTTCATTTCAAATGTAACATGCATTTTTTTCACCCAACATTGGCAGCCTATTAAGAATGTTGTTGATGAATCATGTATATCAAGAGGACTTCTTGCTTGAGCAACAGTGGTATTTTTTCTTAAGAGATGAGATTTCTTTTTCTTTTGGTCTTTTCGAGACAGGGTCTCCCTGTAGTCCCAGCTGTCCTAGAGTTTGCTTTGTAAACCAGGCTGGCCTTGAACTCACAAAGATCCACCTGCCTCTGCCTCCCAAGTGCTAGGATTAAAGTTGTGCGCCTCCACGCCCGGCTAAGAGATGAGATTTCTTATGGCTGACTATTGTAATCCTCCTTTGAGTCCTGGGTCCCACCCCTCCTGGGAGGGTGTCCTGTGGAGTCTCTGGCAGCTTTGGAGTGCCAGGCATCCATCGTCCCTGTGGAATGCCCAGGCCAAGGGCAGAAACTAAAGCTCCCTGAAAGCATTTGGTATTAGGCCAAGTGGTTTTTCCTGTTTTCAACCTCAACACTGTAATGTGCACATTGCATGAATGAGTGGAAATTTTTGAGCAAGAAATAGCTTCATGCCAGATCTGTTTGCAATGCTCGAGTCCACCTATTTAATGGGATCTTCACAGCCACACATAACTGAGTTAGAGATGCCATAATGCAGGCAGCTTTTCAAGCACAGAGTAAAAGCAGAGTAAGCTCTACTAAGTATTTCTTAGGCTTGCTTTCTTCAGCAAGCAGTTGCATTTCTCTGTTGAAAAACTTATATTTTGATTTTCAGTTTTACATTCATAGTGTAATTGCATCTGAGATGAAATGAAACGTAGCTTCATACTATCATTTTGAGGTTAAATCTTTTTGAATGTGCTTCTTTAGGATGTGGTTTTGAATATCCATCTAGTTTGGTGTTTTTGAGAAAAGCACTTTGTGAATGTTGGGGGTGTAAACTGTTCTGTTCTCCGAATGAAGGTGTGCAAACACTCGTGGCATGCAGCCCAAGTGCTGATTCCTCAGTCCTCCCTGGAGGGTGCTTTTTCTGCAGATCTGGGCCCTGCCACTGGCTGCCTCACAGTTCAGCCACCTAGACATTTGCAGAGTTCAAATGCCCCAAGATTTTCAAAGTGGGTTGAAGTTTTCAGAAGCACCTCTTTATGAAGGAAGTAGCTAGTTAACTCTGCCAGTTACAGCTAATTGTCACATGGTGTTGGTTTTACCCTAGAATTCATCACTATTTTGTGAACTAATTATTTTCCCAGGTGCTTTTACCCCCATAGAAACTGGGCCTGAAAATGTTTGTTTCTTCATTTTCTCTTTCCCCATTCACTTAGTTACAAATAGATTCATGTCATGACTGATAATTAATAGATTTTATTCAGGTACGATGCTGGGTTATTGTGGCAGAAATAATTCATTGCTCCTAGTGTTTGAAAATTAAAAATCTGCTTATAGTCAATGAATGTTTCATGCTACCTCAAGACAGAAATAAACATATTACCAATTATTTCCATACAATCTAACATTTACTGAGTCAAAGGTTGAGACCAAGTTTTACACAGACTGAAGTTAATTTTTAACGATTATTTTATTATTTTTATTTTATGTGTATGAGTATATTGCTTGCATGTAGGTAGGTGCACCCATGTCATGCAGGGCCTGTGGAGGTCAGAAGAGGGCATTGGATTCCTCTGGAACTGGAGTTATGGTTTTTAGCTGCCATGTAGGTGCTAGGATTCAAACCCAGGTCCTCTGCAAGAACAGCCAGCACTCTTAACCCCTGAGCCAGCTCTCCAGCCCTTGAAGATTGTTTTAAATACAGGAGGTGCTCTGCTTCCTGGGCCTGCTTGAAGAAGTGAGCACTTAGCTTCTGCTTCCCCTCCCAGCCACCCCTGCCAACATGCCTCCTGCCATGTGTGCCTCTTTAGAACTATAAGCTAAATAAATGCTTCCTTTTATAAATAAGTTAATAAATAAATAAATATAGGAGGCACTAAAATTTCCTGTAGTTTTAATTACAGGGCATTCTATTAGACATTTAGCTTCATTCGCTAAACATTTTGTTGTGAAGCAGAAGTGTTGGCACCATTGATAGGAACTACTTGAAGTATAGTGGTAGTGCATCACTAACATGGGTGCCACTTAAGAGTGAGCCATGGAAGAACGAGCTGAACTAGGCCTCCTGTTGCCTTCAGGAATTACATAAATATGAGCACTTTTGCTTTTATATTTATTAAACTGAAAATATTAAATAAGAATATCTGTTTGGGTTAAATTGCTTTTTAGTTCAGACTGCTTTAAATTAAAATTGGTTTCTTTTTTAAAAATATATATTTTGTTTATTTTTTTATGTGTATGAATATACTGTTTGCATGTAGGTTGGTGCACCGGTGTCATGCAATGCTGCGGATATCAGAAGAGGGTGTCAGATTACACTGGAACTTGGGTTAAAGACAATTCTTAGCCGCCATCTGGGTGCTGGGAATCAAACAGTTGGCGCTCTTAACCGCTGAGCCATCTCTCCAGTCCCTAAAATTAGTTTCTTATTTTGTGAGCTATCGCTACATCTTAATTAGGAGCACATTACTGAAGGGATGATTCAGGTGAGCCCAGTTACAAACTAATAATAGGCTTGTGTTTTCATTGTGATCTGAGGACTGGGAATCCCTTGCTCATTTGGGGCCTCTGGTCTGTCACCTGCTATTGTCTGCTCTGTGAAAGATTGACCCCAGTTCTCTGAAATTAAAATTAAAGAGGTGATCTTTAATCAAATAGCTTTTAATCAAATTCTTATAATCATATCACTTTGCAAAAT
The DNA here is from genome assembly GCA_009823505.1 of Rhizomys pruinosus. NCBI lineage: Eukaryota > Metazoa > Chordata > Mammalia > Rodentia > Spalacidae > Rhizomys > Rhizomys pruinosus. Next base: position 1,254,891 of record VZQC01000745.1, on the reverse strand, counting down.
AGATTGCAAGTCAGAACAGGCATAGACTGTTCCCTGCACTCAAAATTGGTCTTTTGGGGAAAGATAAAGTTAAGAGATGATGGGAAAACGTCACAAAGCTAAACACAAAGTTAACCACTAAGCTGAACATAACTGGGCACCCAAGAGCTTTATTTGACATAGGAAACCCAGAGGGAAATGATCCACATTGGACAGCGGTGTTTAGGAAGCGCGTTCCCCAAGTGTCGTTGAGGTGGGCCCTGAAGGCTGATGGGAATTGGGAAGATGGAGAGAGAGAGAGAGGTAGAAGGTGTGTCTAGAAAGGGGAAGATGTGAATAAACACCTGAATACATGAAAAAAAAATCTGTATTTTTAGGTGAATATGTGGTAAGGAGCAAGATCTGAAATGTGAACCGTCCTCAAATGTTATAAGTCAGAAGTCTGCAGTATGACAGGAGAAAGAGGGAGGGAGGAAGAGAGAGAGAGAGAGAGAGAGAGAGAGAGAGAGAGAGAGAGAGAGAGAGAGGGAGAGAGAGAGAGAGCGCTATATCCTGGAGGAGCTGCCACACAAGACAACAGGTGACACTGGGCACAGCTGTGGGCTGATGCCATCCATCTAGAGCCTTGAGAACAGGTACATTATACTGGCAGGTCAAATTCCAAAAGGAACATTTGTAACATGAACTAGATTTCCCAACATGCAGAGCATAGCGTTCCAGACAAAACACAGTACAGTTTTCCTCTCAATTTATGTGATTGTTGCATTCTTAGAAAATCGAATTTATTGCCTAAATCCTTGGCATTTATAAAATGGAATTTAGCTACAGTTCAAATCATTTCTCCTACATGAATAAGCAATAAAACACTGGAAAGCCCTGTAGGATGTGGGTGACTGTGGAGTACCTAGGAGAGCAGCGTGTTTTAACATTCCTGGTCTTGCAATACTGTAAAACATCCTGACAGATTTCTGCTTCACTTTCCCACAACTCTCCCTATTGTTGTATCAGAGACTATAAATTAGATACCCAATTTGTTAAAACTTAGGTGGTTGTTTGCTTTGTTTTGGTCTTCCACATAGAATACTTTAATGTAGAAGCCATATATTAAGTATTTTTCTCTAGGAAGATAGATTCTATGCAGTCAATAAATTCTGAACTGGAGAGATGGCTCAGCAGTTTCGAGGCCTTACTGTCCTTGCAGAGGACCCGAATATGATTCTGAGAACCCACACAGGGCAATCACAACTGCCTGTAACTTCAGTTCTAGGGAGAGTAACACCTTTGAACTCCAGGAGCACCTGCCCTCACCTGCATAAACCCACAAACATACACATAATTTAAAACTTAAAAAAAAAAGTTTAAGGGGGCTGGAGAGATGGCCTAGCGGTTAAGAGTGCCGACCGCTCTTACAGAGGACCCGGGTTCGATCCCCAGCACCCACTTGGTGGCCGAGAGCCGTCTGAAACTCCAATTCCAGGAGAACTCCAGTTCCAGGGGAATCCGAGACCCTCTTCTGACCTCCGTGGCATTGCACGACACGGGTGCACAAGCCTGCATGCAGACAGTACATTGATACACATACCGAAATAAATAAAATAAAAAAAAATTAAAAAAAAAGTTTAAGAAAGGGCTAGCAAATTCTTTTCTCTTCAGTTTAGCCAACAATTGCTAAGTGTCTGTTCTCTGCCAAGCAATATGGAGGTCCAAGCCTCGGCCTCCAGGACAGTAGCTAGCTGATAGCATATCAAGAAAGATATTTGATAAGGTGTGAGGAGAGAATTTGAGAGGCCTGACAAAGCCTCGTAGGAAGGTGAGAAAAGGCCAGAGGAAATAACAGAGGCTTTCCAAGTTGAGCTAGTGTTTGAGAAATACTTTTAATTTAACAGGATTTCTGGAATGCACTACTTTCTGACAGGAAGCTGAATTACTTTTTTTTTTTTTTGAGACAGGGTCTCCCTATAGCCCCAGTTGACCTAGAACTCACTCTGTAGACCAGGCTGGCTTTGAACTCACAGAGATCTCCCTGCCTCTGGCTCCCAAGTGCTGGGATTAAAGGTGTGTGCCACCACACCTGGTTTAAAGACATTCTTAGCCACTAGGTGGGTTCTGGGAATCCGACCCAGGTCCTCTGCAAGAGCAGTCAGTGCTCTTAACCCCTGAGCCATCTCTCCAGTCCCGAAAGTTGAATGACTTTGTAATCTATTAAATATAGTGACTTTGTAGTGAATGCCCAAATGCCTACTATTTCTTGACATGATAAAGTTTATCTGAAGTCCTCTACCCCCAACTTTCCTCCTGTTTTGTTTTGTTTTCCATTCAACTTGTTCTTTTACTGCTGTCTTCACATACTTGCATCTGCTCTTCTAACTGATTTAGGAGGGAGGGGGCTGCACCTTGCCCTCACTGGATCCTCACAGTGCAGAGCATCTTGGACCTTTGATCTTATAAAAATAATATATGCAGGAATGGGTGACTTATTCTTGGTTTCAAATTGTTTTATTTTATTTTATTTTATTTTTCTGCTAGCATGTTCTAGGAAAAGTGCATCAGGTCTTTGCTGATACAGATGCATATGGATGCCTTGTCAGTCTTCTGGCATTCTGGTCTTGCCCAGTTCTGCTGTGTCTGCCTCGGGAAATGGATTCCTACTGCTTTCCTTCTAGGGTGTTCCTTTAGGTGAGGAGTTAGCATCTGCTCAGGAAGTTTCCAAATTTTCCAATCCAGAAGCCTGTCTTTCTAATATGTGTTTCTAGTTTAGGCCCAATTTGGACAAGGTGTTCTCTTCTTTTTAGAAGTCAGATGAAGCACAAATTATAAGTGCTTTTTAACAGTTTGTTCAGATTTTTTAATATTTGCAAAAGCGTGCTGTAAACTGTGAGATATTAAAAAAGTATAATTGTTATTTTTTTAGGGAGGAATGTAACCCTAGCAAAGAAGGGTGGAAACCATCTTATAATTAGCCTTTGTGTCTAATTCTTGTATTTGACATAACCTATGGGGACCCTTGATTAGCTTTGTTAACTCACATTTTATTGCTGCAGTTATCAGATGGGTTCAAGTATTTATAATACACACACACACATGCGTGTGTGTGTGTGTGTGTGTGTGTGTGTGTGTGCGCGCGCGCTAGTTCTTTAAGAAATCAAATTGAAGCATACAAGAAGCAGAGATCTTGGACTGGAGAGATGGCTCAGGGGTTAGGAGCACTGACAGCTCTTGCAGAGGACCCAGGTTCGATTCCTAGCACCCACATGGTGGCTAATAACCATCTGTAACTCCAGTTCCAGGGGAATTCAGTGCTCTTTTCTTACTAGTCTCTTCTGACCACCACCAGCATTACATGGCACAGGTGTACTTATATACCTGCAGACAATAAACAAACTCATATACATAAAACAAAAATAATAAGTAAAATATCTTTTAATATGAAGCAGAGATAGTGAATGAGTTTCACTTGCTGTGAAGTTACTTGATTCTGAAGTGACACATTTTTGTCCACCAACTAGTCTGTATTTCTGAGAGTAGTTGGGAGGTTTTTCAGTGGTTTGAAGGGCAAACAAGGTGCTTGGCCTCTGATAGGTACTTTACATCCATAAATGTTAGCTGTATAATGTTATCATTATTATTATTATTATTATTATTATTTTTGGTCTTTTTGAGACAGGGTCTCCCTGTAGCCCCAGCTGTCCTGGAACTCACTCTGTAGACCAGGCTGGACTTGAACTCACAGAGATCCACCTGCCTCTGCCTCCTGAATGCTGGGATTGAAGGTGTGTGCCACCACTCCTGGCACTAAAGACGGTTCTTAGCTGCCATGTGGGTGCTGGGAATCGAACCTGGGTCCTCTGCAAGAGCAGTTAGTGCTCTTAACCACTGAGCCAACTCTCCAGCCCCATGTTATCATTATTTTAAAGATTATTTGAAATCATGAATTCAATAATTTTATGTGTGCATCTGTGTGGCATTCAGAAGTCAATGCTGAGTGTCTTTCTTGATTGCTTTCACCTTAGTTTTTTGAGATAGGGTCTGTCACTGGACCTGGAGTTTACTGATTAAGCTAGACTGGCTGGCCTGCAAGTGCCTGGATTCTTCCTGTCTCCTCCAAAGCAGTGGGAGTCTTCATGCCTAGCTTTTATGTGGGTGATGGGGATCCAAATTCATGTCCTTATGCTTGCAAATCAAACACTTTACCGACTGAGCTATCTTCCTAACCTCAGAATTCAACAGATTTTTAAAACTTGAACACCTGCTATGTGCCAGGCACTAGTCTAAGAACTGGAGAATAAAGTACATACAGCAAAGATTCTTACTCTTGAGGAACTTGCTGGGAAGACAAATGAATAACAACCATAATATGTGAATTATATTGTAGGTTACAGGATGATTAAGGCTATGGACCAAAGAAAAGGAATGCAAGGCGAGGGGGATCAGGAAGGCCTTGGGAGGAGGACAAGCTTAAGTAAGGGCTTGAGGGAGAGGACAGCATGACTGATGTCTCCCGCCTTCAGCTCAGAGTTGGCATTTCAAACGGAGAGGTAGATAATTTGGGCTGGGAGAAACAGGTTTCAAACTAGGGATATATAACTTTTGGGATGAGAAACACATATATATTTAGGAAGTAGTCAGCTTCTTTGTCCTAAAGACCAGTTGTTAAGCTCTAGAAACTGAAAATACATCATGTTTTTAACTATTAATCTTAAAACATGTGAAAACTGATATATCTTTTGTTTCTTTTCTCAAAAATTTAAGAAAATAATGCTCTTTAAATCTTTCCCCTCAATGACAGTAAAATAAGCATTCATAACGATGTCATCAAAGCCTTTTATAGGAGCCTATGCTTCATTGCCTAATGTACTTAGCTGTAATTCAGACCAGAAAGGAACATTTAGTCGGAGCTTTTTCTTTTATGATAATTATTACTGAGTTGTTTCAGAAGTGAGAATATTTCTAATTTTCTTCAGCATCATTTGATCACAGAAAAGGAATGTGAGGTATTATCGTAGCTGAAGTGTCTATTAAAGTACAGAATTTATTAAATGGTAGACAGTCATTTCCCTGGAACTTGTCAGAAAATTTTTGTAATATGAATTAGAATACTTATTTTTAATTGATTTTTTGTGATTTTCATGCAATATAATTTGATGGTATTTAGATCTCCTCCTCTATCCACACCTCTCCCACCCAGTTTAATGTAGTCTATTATATAAAATAGAGCCTATAAAGTCTGAATTTGGTCCCCAGATGTCCTTCAGGGTGGGTCCATCCAACTGGAGCCTGGTTAACCTACTAAGAATCCCTGTACTGGGGCTGGAGAGATGGCCTAGTGGTTAAGAGCACCGACTGCTCTTGCAGAGGACCCAGGTTCAATCCCCAGTACCCACATGGTGGCTGAGAACTGTCTTTAACTCCAGTTCCAGGGGAATCTGTCATCTTCTTACCTCTGTGGCATTTCTCAACATGGGTGTACAAACCTACATGAGACAGTACATTCATACACATAAAAAATAAATAAAATAAAAAAAGAGTCCCTGTACCACACTGTCTCCCCCTCCCAGCAGCCATCAGTGGCCAAAAGGTTGGGTTAGGATTCCTTCCCCATTTCCCCACATCTATGCTGGGATTTTGCCTGATTTGAGCTTTTATGGGACTTGTGCATAATATCACCTATGTTGTGGGTTCATATGTGTAACTGTTATACACACACACACACACACACACACACACATACCACCTCTGGATCCTACAGTCTCTCCTCCTCCTCCTCCTCCTCCTCCTCCTCCTCCTCCTTCTTCTTTTGTATTTTTGAAACAGGGTCTCCCCTTAGTCCCAGATGGCCTAGAACTCACTCTGCAGACCAGGCTGGCCTTGAACTCACAGAGATCTGCCTGCCTCTGCCTCCCAAGTGCTGGGATTAAAGGCATGCACCACCATGCCTGGCATATACACCCCTTCTCTTCTGCAATGATCCTTGAGCCTTGGGAGGCAGAAGTTTGAAGCAGATGTCCTAGTCAAGGACAAGCTCTCTGCAGCCTCCTGTTCTCTGCACACTGGCCAGTTGTGGGTTCTGTGTTAACCACCACCCACTGCACAAGAAGGCTTCTTTGGAGAGAGGTTTTTTTTTTGTCTTTTCAAGACAGGGTCTCCCTGTAGCCCCAGCTGTCCTGGAACTCACTGTGTAGACCAGGCTGGTCTTGAACTCACAAAGATCTGCCTGCCTCTGCCTCCCAAGTGCTAGGATTAAAGGCGTGCGCCACCATGCCCGGCAAGAGTATTTTTTCTTTTTTTAAATAAGCATTTATTTTTCACAGCTCTGTAAATGAAGAGTCCAAGAACAGGGTACAATATGATTTCCTGGTAGAAAGTTCTAACCTTTTCATTGTATACTTGCATAGTGTATAAAGAAATGATTTCTTCTCATTAGGTCCCTGTATTAGTCACTTTTCTTTTGCTGTAATAAAACCACCATGACCAAGGGAACTTATAAAAGGAAGAGTTTATTTGAGCTTATGATTGATGGTTCCAGGGAATTAAGAGTCCAATATGGCAGGGAGGCATGGTGGCCAGGGCTGGAGCAGAAAGCCGAGGTTCACATCTCCAATGAGCACAGGAAGTCAAGAGAGAGAGAGACTGGAGACTGGTAAGGCTTGTTAAACTCACTAAGCCTGCCCCCCCCAGTGACGTACTTCCTCCAGCATGGCCACACCTTCTAAGACTTCCCCAAACAGCGCCGCCAACTGGGTACAATATGTCTGAATACTTGAAGCCTATGGGGGACACTCTCATTCAAACCACCACAGTCCCCAATCCCATTTATGAGGGCTCTACCCTCATGATTTAATTGCATCCCCAATGACACTGGGGGCTAAGGTTTCAATGTGTGACTATGGGGTAGGGTGGGACTGAAATGTTCAGTCCACATGAGCCTGAATTGCCTGCTGAACATTCACAAAATACATGATCCGAGCAGTTGCAATTAATTTCTTTATTATTTGAAAACACTGAGGAAACCAGTAAGTAGCATTTATATTAAAAGTTCCCTAAAATTAAATTAATTATACCATTAAAACAAATAAAACTAATTTAATGTAATTAGTAATTCAAGTAACATTCATCTAGGCATTATGTTTATCATCTGTGAATTCATAAGCTTATCTTGTAAGGCTGTTTTAAGAATTAAGTGAGTTAACATTTATAAAGAACTTAGGATGATGTTCATTAAATACATATAAAAATGAATAGCAAACCTTAAAGGGTCATTTCTTTTAAAGATACTATAATTTTTTTTCTGACAAAATAAAGGACATCTGGGATTTGTTAAAAAATAATCTGATAGGAAAGTGGATTTCAGTGTGGGTGAGAGATGAGATGAATCAACATTACTCTTGGGCTGCTAATTATTCAAACTGTGTAGTACATGGGGACTCAACATACTAGTCTTTTTCTGTAAACGCTTGAAAATTCCAAATGCATAAGAAGTCAAAACAACAACAGAAAGACAGTTTTCTCCTTTTTGTCTTCTTTCCTGTTTTCTCTTCCCATCTCTAGATCTGGTTCATCAACTTTGTCTTTTCACGTAGTTTAAACGACACTTTGTAGGAGCCTCCTTCGTAATCCTAGCCACACTGCAATCCTTTATTCTGCTGACCCACATGGTCTCTGAAGCCTTCTTGGGAAAAATGAAAGTAGGGCTTCTAACTTTTATTCCCATGAGTGCCTTCTTCTAGGCTGAAGCTCTGTGTATGCTAAGATCTCCTGTTAACTTCCAGAGCAATGCTTTGCACACAGTTGGTGCTCATCAAACTGTTGTTGACCAAATGGCATTTGTTGCTGTAATCTGGGTAAAGAGGAAGAAAGTCCTTTCTTTGTATGGCTAGTAAATACTGTAATATTTTTACATAAAAGATGGTTATCTAGATTTTTTTTTTTTATCTTTTTGAGACAGGGTCTCCCTGTGGCCCTAGATGTCCTGGAACTCACTCTGTAGACCAGGCTGGCTTTGAACTCACAGAGATCCGCCTACCTCTGCCTCCCAAGTGCTAGGATCAAAGGCGTGCGCCACCACATCTGGCAGTTATCCAGATTTTGTAGTGGTAATTCTGCATATGAATTCTTGTGGCTTTATACTAAAATGCTTTTACTGTTTGGGGGCACCTCTTATCTTTTTTTAATTGAAGTTTTGTGCATTTAATACATTTCTTAGTCAAATTTAGACCCATTCCCCTTTCCATGCCCCCAGCCCTGGCAGAGCTCATGCATTCTGCCATACATGTCTTACATATTTTCCCCAGTCTTTTTAAAATTTTTCTATGTAGAAGTTTACTGTTTTGGGCAGATATTTACTGTTTCTGTCAGTTCTTTGAACCAATCTTTTTTGTTGTTGTTCTCTCCAATTTGTATTATTTCAAAATATGCATATATACACGCCACACATATACCAAAATTATGGTGTTTGAAAATAACCTATAGGTTAATTCCAAAGCATGTTTAGGGACACATTTTAACAGTTGTATTTAGGTAAAATGAAATATTACTTAACAGTCCTACATTGCATAGGAAGTTGATGCATTTTTAAGCCAATTTTTATTGAGGTTGATATACTTTTTTAATGTACTTTTTTATAGTAACATCAGGTATTATATTTGCTAAAAAAGAAAGGAAAAGAAAAATTACTCAGTTTGCCTTACTGGATTTGGTGCTAGGATCCACAGATGAAGGAGGCACCATATGTTGCTTATTTTTCTGGGACTTTGTTACTTCACTTAGCATAATGGCTTCTAGTTCCATCCATTTACCTGCAAATTTCATGTCAACTTTTTTTTTTGATATTTTTGAGACAGGGTCTCCCTTCAGTCCCAGCTGGCCTGGAGCTCACTCTGTAGACCAGGCTGGCCTTGAACTCACAAAGATCTGTCTGCCTCTGCCTCCCAAGTGCTAGGATCAAAGGCTTGCACCATCACGCCCTTCTGATGTCAACTTTCTTTACCACTGCATAGAATTCCATTGTGTAGATGAACCACATTTTCTTTACCTACTTGTTGGTTGAGAGATGCTTGGGTTGCTTCTAGCTCTTCACTATTGTGAAGAGAGTTGTGATAAACATGGTTATGCACATATCTCTGGAGTAGCATGAGTCTTGTGGGTATATATCCAGGAGTGGTATGACTAGGTCAGGTGGTAGGTTCATTTTGAGTTCTCCCCACTGCTTTCCATAGGGGTTCCATGAGTTTGCATTTCTACCAGCAGTGGATGAATGTTCCCCTTTCCCCACAACCTCTCCAGCATTTGGTTTTTGTTTTCTTGATCATAGCCAGTCTTACCAGGGTAAGATGAAATCTTAAAGTGGTTTTAATTTGCATTTCTTTAATTATTAGCAACGTTGAACACTTTTTGAGATGTTTCTCAGCCATCTTTACTTCTTCATTTGTGAAGTCTCTATTCAGCTCTTTACTCCATCTTTTAATTGGGTAATTTGTTTTCTTGCTCCTTTGTTTTCTGAGTAATTTATATAGTTTTTAAAAACTAGTATATATTTTTTATTGATGTTTTGTATATTTCAGACATCATTTTTCAATTCAGTTTAGGCATATTCCCTTTCCCTTCCCCCCACCCCACCCCACCCCAGATCATGCATTCTGCCATAACTGTCCTGCATCTTTCTCTCAGTCTTTTTTTTTATGCTTAGGAATTCACATTTTCCTCCTTTAATTTTATATTACTCTAAAATATGGATACATACTCTCCACCCATATGCAGTAATTACAGAGTCTGAAAATAATTAGTGGGTGGATTCTAGAGCCCACTGAGAAATTTATATACTTTGGATTTTAATGCTCTGTCTGATGTATCACTGGTGAAGGTTTCCTCTCATTCTGTGGACTTTCTCTTCAGTTCTTTGTTTCTTTCACTGTACAGAAGCTTTTGAGTTTAATAAGGTCTCACTTGTCAATTGTTGACATTATTTCCTGTGCAGAGCTGCTGTCTGGTTTATAAAGTCTTTTCCTATGCCTGTGTCTTGTAGGTCACTTCCAACGTTTTTTTCTATCATTTTCAGAGTTTTGGGTTTCACATTGAGGTCTTTGATTCATTTGGAGTTGATTTTTGTACAGCTTGAGAAGTAGGGGTTTAGATTGACTCTTCTGCAAGTGGTGATCCAGTTTTGCCAACATCTTATCTTTTTTTTTTTTTTTGGTCTTCTTGAGACAGGGTTTCCCTGTAGCCCCAGCTGTCCTGGAACTCACTCTGTAGACCAGGCTGGCCTTGAACTCACAAAGATCCACCTGCCTCTGCCTCCAGAGTGCTAGGATTAAAGGTGTGCACCACCATGCCCGGCTACCAACATCTTATCTTTTTAATAATTTCATTTAGAAAGTTAATGTTGTTCCAGGTTATTAGCTAAGTTACAGAAATGTCCATGTAATTCTGGCATGTTGACAGTCTGAAAGGGGTAATACTTTTTTTTTCTTCTATTTTGTTGTTATGGAAAATAGATTTTTTTTCACCTGTTGACCCACCTTATTTTTTCCACTTACAGACTTTAATGATCCAAAGAAGAGCTTAGTATGAAACTGGAAGAAGTTAATGTTCAAAACTCAAATCACTTTGCTTTAGATTAGGCTGTAAAGACAAAAACATACATGAAAGTAACTGGAATTGTAGCCACACTACTCTTTCATAACACAGATAAGCCTTTACTTAAGTATATTCTTGAAACATCATATAGGAAACACATTTTGGTAAGTTGGAGAATATTCTAAATGAGGTGATATTGGGCTACTTTTTTTTTTTTTTACTTCTTCCAATTTCTGGTTTTTTTTTGTTTTTGTTTTTGTTTTTTTGAGACAGGGATTCAGCAGTTTTGGATGACCTGGAACTCACTATGTAGAGACCAGGATGGCCTCAGACTCACTGAGATGTGCTTGCCTTTGTCTCCTGAGTGCTGAGACTAAGGGCAAGTGCCACCATGCCAGAGTAATTATTCCTTTTTTTTAAAAGCTTTATTTTTATTTTGTGTATTTGCCTGTACATTTGTATGTGCATTGTATGCATGCAATACCTGCAAAGGCCATAGGTGGCATCAGATCCCTTGTAACTGAGGTTAGAGGTGTCCAAGAGCTGCTATGTGGGTGCTGAGAACTGAACCTCTATTTTTTTTCTTTTTTTAAAAATTTTATTTATTTATTTTTTCTGTGTATGAATGTACTGTCTGCATGTAGGTTTGTGCACCTGTGTCGTGCAATGCCAGATTCCCCTGGAACTGGAGGTAAAGATGGTTCTGTGTCCATGTGGATGCTGGGGTTAGAACCAGGGTCCTCTGCTAGAGCACTCAGTGCTCTTAACCGCTAGGCCATCCCTCCAGCCCCATTATTGTTATTATTATTATTATTATTATTATTAGTAAACTTTTTCTTCATAGGGCTCACAAATCATTTCTCATTGACTAATCGCTCAGGTCGCTGCTCCTTTCATGTCCCTACACACTGAGTCCCTGCACTCTGCCAAATGTCCTGTATCTTTTTTTCTAAGTCTTTCCAGAGGTTTATTTTTTTATAGTTTTTTGTGTGTGTAATTCAATCCAACTTGTATTGCTATGATTATCTTGTACATATATATACTGTTATATAATATATAATATATATATAATATATATAAATATATATACAAATATCACTTGAATTAGAGGATTTTTTTTCCTAAAAGATGTTATGTTTTCCTTAAGGAAGTGCTCAAAGGTTCCTCCTTGGTAACCCCAAACAACCATCAATCCTGCACTTTTGCTCCACATTGGGGTCTTTCCCTCTCATGGTCCCCCAAAATGAAGTCCAGTAAGCACATGTCCTCCATTTTTCTTCTTTTTTAAAATTTATGTTAAATTTATTTTTATTTATTAAAAAATTTTTTTTTTCATTTTTCATTTTTCTTCTTAACAGAGGTGCATATTTCTAGTGAACTAGCTAAAAGATGTTGCTAGGGAGTGGAGAGATGGCTCATTGGTTAAGAGCACTGGCTGCTCTTGTAGAGGACTTGGGGTCAATTCCCAGCACCCACACAGTGGCTGTCATCCATAACTCAGGTTCTAGGGGATCAGATGCCCTCTTCTGGTTTTCACAGATGGGAATACACACATGCAGGCAATATACTCATACACATAAAAAATAAAAATAATATATAAAATATTTTTTAAAAGATGATGCTAAAAGCTAAATCATGCCTGAGACTATAGGCACTCTATAAACTAATAAAGTTCCTGAAAAGTAAAGAATAGGACTACTTGTCTCGAGAGCACTGCTGTATGACTCTCTTTGCAATGGAGAGTAAAAAAAGTCTCTGCCTTTGACTTTTGGCCCTCGTTCCTGTGCCCCTGCAGTGGCATGTTCTTATTAACCCAGTCTCTCGACCTTTCACTATTACAGTGAAGAATTGATGTTCACAAGCTGTGAATTGCCTCATTCATATCGGCAAGGTGCAGATCATGGTTAAGTTTTATGTGGGGTGTCTAATTATGAACAAGCCTGAAGGAAGGTGGGTGTTCTTTTGAGAGTATGTGCACCTTCTAACCTCCATGGTGTCAATTATTCATTGAGAGTTTTGTAGTACTTCGGATGGCTATGCTCAGCCCAGACATTGTGACACATCATGCTGCCTTTGGCTCTGAAACAATTTTGAAGATAAAATAACATTTTCATTTGAGAATGATATGTGGAATTATTAAGAATGAAGGAGTGGGGATTAAAGGTAAGATGTCCCAACAGTTTCCCAAATTGAGAATCAGTAATAGTTTGCAGAAGCCTTAATGAAATTCTTAACACAAATTGAAAAACAATGAGACCTTCCTTTAAATCACAGTTCCTTAGGGACAGGAATCTTGTTTCAGATTTTTTTTTTCTCCCTTCATGGTAATTAATAAAGTGCTCTGAAAAAATGGAATAATCCTGAAACATTAATTTAAAATTCTTTTATTGGGCTGGAGAGATGGCCTAGCAGTTAAGAGCACTGACTGCTCTTGCAGAGGACCCGGGTTCGATCCCCAGCACCCACATGGCGACTGAGAACCATCTGTAACTCCAATTCCAGGAGAATTCCAGTTCCAGGGGAATCTGACGCCCTCTTCTGACCTCCGCGGCATTGCACTACACGAGTGCACAGACCTACATGCAGACAATACATACATACACATAAATAAAGAAATTAAAAAAATAATAAAATATATTTAAAAAAATAATAACATTCTTTTATTTATTTAATTTTACTTTTTGATGTTGGGGAAAAACTCAAATCTATTGGGAAATTGACCTCTTATCTGTTGGATAGACCATGGGAATTCATTCACAAAAAAATGCTCGTGACTGTGATTCAAAACAAATACAGCTTTAGCTTATCTACCAGCTTGAATTATCTTTACTATTCTGTCCATACTCTGTTCATCTAACACATGTGTAAGGTCCATCGCAAGTTGGAGGTAGAATAATATTCCTTCTCTCCATTTCACAAATTGCAAATCATCATGGATTTGAATGAAAAAATGATGTCATGTTTTGAGTAGCTACGTTTCAAAATCTAGAATTCTTTCTGTTACTGTTTAGAGAAAAAAAATTAGAATTAATTACATAAATGCACTTCAATCAGTACTGTCTACAGAAATTGTAGACCACCTTAAATTAGTCTGAATATTTGAAAATACAAAAATACTCAGTCAAATGTTTCCAAGTCATTGTTGCCATACGGTATTACTCAGGTCATTGTTACTCAAAGGTGATTTGCAGAAAATGGAGAATGCTGCAGCTATTTAAGAAAAAAAAAAGAATGAAAATATCAGCATTTTTCAAAAGGAATTATGTGCTTACTAATCTAATCATTTGAAAGATTAGAGGATCAGACTCCAGGCTGGGTCTCCGAATACGGCTTTTTAGAAAGGCATTGCAGGACCAGGTGTAGTGGAGCACACCTTTAATCCCAGCACTTGGGAGGCAGAGGCAGGTGGATCTCTGTGAGTTCAAGGCCAGCCTGGTCTACATAGCAAGCTCCAGGCCAGCTGGGACTAAAGGGAAACCTTGTCTCAAAAAGAGAGAGAAAAAAAAAAAAAAAAAAAAAAAAAAAAAAGAAAGGCATTGCAAGTGCAGGGCCAGCGGACCTGCTGCCTTTTTTACCTTTAGGAAGCTGGAGACTTAGGAAATCTGTATGCCAACTGCTAGCTGCAGGATGATCCAACCCTGGCCACAACTAGGAGTGAGGAAGCAATGATGGTTTTCTGGAATATTCCATCTTAGCTGTGGTTCAGGGATCACCCTGCTGTGAACTTTAGAGGGTTCTTGTGCTTGCTACGTCTGCATCAGTGGATGCTTTGAGTGCTCCTTTCCTACTACTTAATTTGACTCTGAATTTGAATCTCTTGGAAGTGCCTCTAATGATGAAGCCCAAACTGCAATTCAGCCTCATGGAAGTATAGCTAAGGGCGAGGCCTAAATTGCAACAAGAGTGCTAGTTACTAGGGACATTACTAGTGGTCTAGCCTCTGTGGTAAGGAAGGTAAGTAAAGAGATTAGAACAGAAGTCGGGCTGGGCAGTTTGCTCTTACATTGTTTTCTGTGATGACTAGAAAATACGCTCAGATTTTGCCCAGGTGAAGGCAAGAATTTTCAGGAACAAAGCTTCTCGATTACATAGGCCTCCAAGTCTACAGTTTTTTCAAAAACCCAGGGCTTTGCACATTGTAAATAGGTGCTCTACCACTGAGATAGATTCCAGCCCCTCTGGATAGCATTTTACAATAGATATTAGTTTGTTTACATTATCTCAATCTCCAGAAGAGCATCTAACAGTCAGTAATTACAGCATCAGATGTGCCAGCTGGAATAGGAATAGTTCAGGTATTTTTATGTGTTTAGAGTCTGAATCCCATATGTCTCCTCTTTAAACTTGGCTGTCTTTGAATTAAACTTTTCCCACTGGTGATTATGCTAGTGCATCTAATTGAGTTTATTATTATTATTTTTGCCCAGAGAGCATTAAGTAGAGTCAATGAAGCACAAGCAATATTAGTTGAATAGATAATGAATTCACAGAGTTTGCGAAGGTTAGCTAACATACTTTTGAATGTTCTAGGAAGTACATTTTTTTCTTTTCTGTGGTGCCTGCAGTCAAGACAACAAAGTTAATCCAAGGCCAGAAAGGCAGAATAAACCAGGAAAAAGTAAAGCACATGACATGTATATATGCCTTATTGTTTAATGTCCTGATTTTCTGGATGTTTTATTTATTTATATAAAGATTCATTCTATCCCCACAAAGGCAACTTTTATATAGTTTTAATATTTGGGTTGGGAGGACGATGAAGACTATTTAAAAATTTTTGCTGAAGTTGCATTTCCTCTTCTCTGGGACTTTGTTCTGTGGACTATGCTTAAGTATTCTTATGGTGCTGATCATAATCCTATCTGCTTGTCTGTGTGCTCTATGAGAATGCAGGCTATCTCCTGTAGTCATTGTCTCAGAACCTAGACCAGAGCTTGGCACATAGAGAGTGCTCAGAATATGAATAACTGGACAAATAAGCTGACGGTGAAACCCCAGTGGGATGGCACTCCGAGTGCCAGCACTGCAATGCAGCAGGAAATCAACTGCCTTCTGCCTAAGTCATGTGTGCTCCTGGACAGTGGGCATCACACTGGTGCTACATAGCAAGGCTGAAACCCAACACTGATGTGAGTTTCTGTAAATATTTGTTGAATAAATGCACTTACCTCGACTCTGACCATCTCGCCTTTTTGATCTTTAGTTTCTTTATTTTGAGATGAAGGGGGGGTAGATAAGCTTCAATCCCCTTTTAAGTTAGAGCAAATCACTTTAGTTAGGTTGGTTATGTGTGGCCTTAAAAATTTATTATTAGTTAAAAATTATGTGTATGTGTGTTTATGTGCATAGGAGTATGTGCATGTGTGTACAGGTGCCTGCAGAGTCCAGAAGAGGGAGCCAGATGTCCTGGAGCTGGAGTTACAGGTGGCTGCAGGCCAGTCCATGTGAGTACTGGCAACCTAACTTGGGTCTCTTCAAGAGCAGTACATACCTTAACTGCTGAGCCATGTCTCCAGGGGATTTTTAAGTCCCCCCAAAGGGTTTTCTGTGGTCAGTTTTGTTGGGCGAGATAAGCATTCCATTACTTCATGGGTATATAAAATGGGTGTGTAGGGTCAAAACTTTCCCTTGTTTAGGAAAGTTGTCATTATCAGTATGTACTTAATGTGTGCTAATGAGTCACTTTATTTTTCTCTGTGAACATAGTTTACTAAATAGACGGTGATATGAGCTCATTGTGCTTTTTTTTTTTTATTTGTTGGTTTTTTGGACAGAGGTCTCTCTGTAGCCCCAAGGTGTCCTGGAATCACTTGTGACCAGGCTGGCCTTGAACTCACAAAGATCCGCCTGCCTCTGCCTCCCGAGTGCTAGGATTAAAGGCGTGCGCCACCGCGCCTGGCTCACTGTGCATTTTATAGAATTTTTTTTTTTTTGGTCTTTTTTTGAGGCAGGGTCTCCCTGTAGGTCCAGCTGTCCTGGAACTCACTATGAAGACCAGGCTGGCCTTGAACTCAGAGATCCACCTGCCTCTGCCTCCTGAGTGCTAGGATTAAAGGTATGCGCCACTGCACCCAGCTATAGAATTTCTTATATATAAAAATACCAGAGGAAAGAAATGGTTGATTGTGTTAAGTTCTCACTCCAGCTGCAGCATAGTTAGTTGAAGATCGTTGCCTAAAGACTAGAGAAAGAAGCCATCGGTGGGCATTGAGTCCAGGTGCTCCTGCTATAGGAAGCTCTGTGTATGCAGCCAAAGACCATTCTTCTTTACAATGTCTGTTCTTGAAAGTAATCTGCCGGGCGTGGTGGCACACACCTTTAATCCTAGCACTTGGGAGGCAGAGGCAGGCGGATCTTTGTGAGTTCAAGGCCAGCCTGGTCTACAGAGTGCGTTCCAGGACAGCTGGGGCTACAGGGAGACCCTCTCTCAAAAAGCCAAAAAAAAAAAAGAAACTAATCAGCAACACTGGTGTATATGTTAAAAGAAAATGAAAGCAAATTAAATGTCAGACATTTGGGACATCTCAAAATAGGCCAATCTACAGCCTGTAAATCTGATGGTGAAGAGGTGTGTTTATTGCTAAGGAGTAACACTAGATTGCTAAGCAAACAAAGCAAATTATAAAACCATATGTAGAGTCTGGAAATATTTTTATGAAAAGTATGTGGATAAAAATGTTTGAAAAGGTCTAGGATAAAATATTAATGCTGATAACTAAAGGGTAGTAGAAATACATTATTTTTGGCTATTTATATCAAAACTTTTAATTCAATGAGCACATAGTATTTTTTTTCAGATCTGAAAATGTCTTTGTTTTTTAGAAAATGGATTCCAGGAAGGTTAAAAAGCAATACCAGAGGGCAGAGGTGCAGAATTGGATATAGTCATTCAAAAGCATTCAAGTAAGAATATGGCAATATAAATATCCAAAAAGCATCCCTTAGGTCTTCAAAACAAAATGTTTAGGTCATTCCTAACTAATGAACTTTATAGCATTTCCTAGACAGGGGAGAAACAATTAACACTTAAAAGTCTTGAAAGCTTTTTCCTCGGTTAATTACATTTAGACAGTTTGCCTTTGGTCAAATTCCTTTAAAACATGGGTCCACTGTTAAACAGACAACATGTTGCAAATTAATTGTGGTATAATGTATTCCAACAAAGCTTAGAAAATAAAGATGTTGAGGTGGCTTTGGACTAAGGTTAATAGTCATCTCTGCTGACAACTTCTTTACAAGGTGGATGCAACTGTATGGTATGTTCAAACTGTGGTGTATATGATCCTTTAGTGTCACATAATGGTGGATATGGATCTACAAAGCCCAAGTCATACAGATTCTTCAGAGCCATTAGGTATTTACTTTGTCCCAAGTGATCTAGCCGTCTTTGGCAGAAGGCAAGGGTACCAAAGTTTTTATTGATAATATTTAACACGTGTTTTGTTCTTGGAAGCCTTATTGGCACATGTCCCACATCAAAATTTTTCATATACTGTGAGCATTCCATGTCATCATAAACAACACCTTTCCTGTACTCCCAAAGCCCTCAGTGGCACACACTTCCCCTTCCTCCATCCTTGCAGCTTCCCCTCCTTTCACAATGGCCACTGTTTTCCAGCAGAGCACATAGTATTTTTAAGATATCAACATTTATTGGATACATCGAATGCAGCACTATAAGAAAAGTGAATAGCACTGATTTCATACAGTGAAACTTTTGAGCCCTCTCAAATTAATAACTTCATGTTGTACCTGCTGGTTTGAAAGACTTCTGTAGTTTCAATAGATCCATTGTGGACTATTTTTCTGATTGCCATAGTCTGTCACGCCAGAAAATTGGTGAGGCCTCCATCAGCATGCTGAAAGTTAGACTTTCCCCTTTCTTCATATTAATGGTAGAATCTGAGGGGCGTCTTCAACTATTTCTAGACCACTCCCTTCCTCCTTAGTATCTGCCTTCTCCCACAGAGTCCAGGATAAGCCTTGTATTATTGGTCTAATCTGGGCTCTCTTTCTCTTCTAAATCTATTTTTTTTTCACTTTTATCAAAGTTACTGTCAAGGTCAGTAGCCAGTGCTGAAATGGCCAGCCTGATATCCCTTTCTCACAAAAGTTCTCGTTTCGTTTTACTCATTCTCCCTGTGGGCTATCACCTCTTATTATCTACGGGAGCAGCCGGGCTGACTCTGCATGGGAGCAGCCAGGGCCGGTCGAGACTCCTGTGCAATCTGTTTTGCTGAATCCCCCCCCCCCCCGCGCGCGCTTGGTTTTCTACACCCAGGAATTGTAATGTCTGCTCCGGAAATTGAGCTGTTCTCCAAGCATCTCCATGCTCCAGTGGCAGACCCCATCTGTCAAGCAAACATGCCGCTCCATAATGCCTCTTGTAGAGGACTGCCCTCTCAGTATTTTCCCCATTGACATCATCCTCTCATGTGGCCTCGCCCTAGTTATGCATCTCACTGCCCATGCTGCACTACATATGTTACTGCTCTCACCCACACCAGTCCAATAGGGATGGCCCATCATGTCAAATTTCCTCTGCTAACACTCTTCTTCCACCCAGCTTCCCTTAAGTTGTTGCTCTCATAGTAGAGACAGCACTGTCACTCTTTCCAAATTCATTCTTGGTTTTGTCCTATCATGGCTGACTATGCCAATTGTAGCTAAACCTCTGTGAGGGGGACAAAAATGATGGCTGTCCCCCTCCACCCTTGGTTCCTATGACAAACAGTTTCCAAACTAGTTTGTTAGGCTTAGTTATAGAGCAGTGGGTGAGAGTTTATGAGTGTGGATACTCCCTTCCTAAGCCTACGCTGAAAAGTCTCCATCTGGGCATTGGTCCTGTCTGCCATAGATGCACAAAGTGGTGAGAGAGCAGCACATAGTATTTTTATGAAAAGAAAATGATTACTGTAAATTTTCTCTGTAAGTTTTGTCAACCAAAAGATGTATCCAACATACATAGTAAAATTTGAATGAACAACAAAGAACAGTAAAGTAAAAAAAAAAAAAACAAACAAAAACAAAAAGCCAAACAGGGGCTGGAGATATAGCTCAGTGGTTAAGAGCACTGGCTGCTCTTCCAGAGGACCTGGTTCATTTCCCAGTACCCACATGACAGCTAATGGGCCAATACAGGCTTTGCGTGACACAGGTGCAACACTACATTCATGCAGTCACGTCCTTACATAAAATGAAACAAAAATAAAACAAAAAAAAGATTTTTTTATTTTTATTTTTTATTTTTTTATTTATTTTCTTTTTTTGGTGTGCATTTCATACATCATTTTCCAATCATTTTCAGGCATATTCTCCTTCCTTCTCCCCCACCCCACCCACCCATCCCAGGTCATGCATTCTGCCATAATGTCCTGCATCTTTCTCTCAGTTTGTTTTTCATTTTCTAACATTAAGTAATATTTATGAGTACAAGCATCTTCATGTAAAACCAATTTGCAAAGCAGTTTTGTGTGCAAACCCACAGCCCATGGGTCCCACATCCAGCAGGGGGGGCTTGTATATTCAATCAAGTTGGTCAAATGAGTGTCCAGAGCTATATTGCTGTAGTTTCACATTCACCTCAATCGCAGCCCTTACATTCTCCACGCCCCCTCTTCCGCAGATTGTCCCTAGGCTTAGAAAAGGGGCACAGGGATGAGAAGCAAAACAGTCTACTTTCTCTGGAGCTGTTGTCTTGGACTCTGGTCAATTCTGGCTGTTTCATTTCATGGGTGAACAGTTTGTCCAGAATAACCTTTCGTTCTACTAATGAAGCACAGCAATTAGATATATAGGGGTTTAAACAGTACTATAGTTTATGGTAGGTTATTTTGGTATAGACACAGATTTGTGTGTATGTTAATCCATGAATTACATTTTTTTCTGTTAAATATGACAGGTCTACGTGTGCTTATAACTTCCTAACCATTAGAGGATGTAAGCTTGTGGCATCAGCCATGGGTTATTCTTCAAGGAGAGAGCTAATAGCCAATTAGATTTGGGATATACAGCATATGCTGCCTGCACAGTATTCCAGGCAGGAGGTGTAGCTGGTGCTGACGGAGGATCTTGCTTGACTCAAGGAGACCCATATTTGCTTTATTGATTTAGTGGCCTTTGGTAACACCCTCTGACATTTCAGAGGACATTGTACATTGTCATGTGTGGTTTAATTACATCTTTCCCATGTTTATATCAGGTCTTCAACAGCAGGGCCTTATCGCCTCTCTTCCTGCAGATATCCCAGTTTGGAGGCAAGGAGCCTTTACCTTTTGTGGGGGCTTGGATTCCCTGGCCAACATCTCCTTGGTAGAATAATCCATTGCTGATGTCAGAGCTCATGTATTAATATATTTTGCTTAAGTGCATAGCTTAAGGAGACTTTAGTATTATATTTGGTTCTGAATAGAGAATAATCCTTTTCACAGTTCCTATGTCTATTAGTCAATTAAAGAAGGCAGTTTTACTGGTAACAAAACAAGACAAAATAAAATCCTAAACTAAAACTATGTGCTTTTTATTTTTCTTCTGAGTTTAAGTAGTTATCTATGTCAGACTTGCACTATTTTGTGGATAATATGTTGTGAAATAGTTTTGGGTAGTGAAATTCATCTTGTTGGTATTTAGCCAAATCCTGACACATAAAAATAATTATTTTAGTGAAGGCAGTTGTGATATCATCCTATGAGTTTTCTCCATTTTCTCATAATAAAAATTTGATCACATGATATTTATCTATTTACCATTTCAATCACATACATGTGAAACAATTGGTTAGTTCACCAGTTTTTTATATTAAAGCACAAAAACATTCATAGATAGATAGAAATAATTCTTAATGATGTGACTTTTTGAAGATATTGTTAAAATTCTTCAGTGTGATCCTGATTTTGAGTAGACATTAAATACAATTTAGAATATACTTCAGCTGTTATTTCTTCTTTTGGCTTAACTTGAAATGTAAAGAAGTGGAGAGTGAATGATGCTACAAATAAGAAAATTGTTCTGCTCAGTTTCGACTTTTCCTGTTGGGTCTGGGGAGTTTGGGTGTCAGCTATACTTGGGAAAATTTATAGGACCTGGGATTCTCTGATGAAATAACAGGATCCCTTAGGCAGAGCACCAGCCAAGCCATGAGTGGATGGTACAGCCAGGGTCAGATAGCTGGAGAGGCAGGATAAAATCAAGGTGGGATGAACTAATGGGAGCGCTGCTATTCTGGGTGGTTTCCAACTGACTGGTCAGACAGCTTGATGCAGAAGGAACTATAGATACCAGCACCCAGAACCAGCCTCTGGTGCTGCACCAGATGTGGTGCAAGCACCTGTGGCCTCCAGTGGCTGCCGAGTGCGAGAGATTGCAGCCTCTGCTCAGAAAGCAGAGAAACAGCATTCATGGAGGGATTTGTCTCATCTCTTTCCTTAAAAAGGGTTTATTAGCTGACATGAAAATGTTTTTTAAGATTTTCAGAGCCAAATAATCATAATAGTACATTCATAATAGTTAGTGAAGACTTTTTAAAATGGATTCTTAGCAGATATAGAACTTTCATTTTTATTTTGAAATAATTTCAAACCTACAGAAGTTTGTTAGAACACAGTTAACAAATCCCTGGTTTGCTGCATTTGCTTTGTTGTTCCTCCTCTTCCCTGTTGTCCCTTCTTCCCCCACCATTTGAGAATTTGCAATCAGCACACCCTTTACTAGTAAACATGTTAGCATGCATTTCCTAAGAATAAAGCTGTAATCACTTAGATATGTAGTCTGTGTTCAAAGCTTGCCTTTTATCCCAATAGCATGCCTTAGACAATATTTCCTCTTGTCAGAGGAAAGAAAGTTCATGTTTTGTTACCATTCCTTTTGATATCTCTTAATTTAGAATAATTTACCAGCCTTTCATTTACTTTGATAACATTGATTTTTTTTCACTTTTTATTTTTTATTTTTATTTTTATTTGAAAACCAAGACTTTATTTCAGGAAAAAGTAAACCAGCATTCTGGGGTAGGAGGAAAAAGGCTCTGACCCTGGTAACTTGGCTCACAGGCCTCTTATACAGAGTCTAGGGGAATTTTAGTGGGGTTTGGGTAACTTCTAGCCTTATTGGAAAATAGCAGGGTTACAGCTCATGGTTAGGTCAGCCCACCTGCCCCCCACATACCAACAGGATAACATTGATATTTTTAAACAATATAGACCACTCATTTTACAGGCTAATCCTTAATCTTGGTTTGTCTGATTCAATTATTTTTTAAAATAGATGACTTCATATTTTAATTTTAATTTGAAAAACATGGAAACATTTAAGAATGAAGCATTCACTTTTGATTCTGTTGCCCAAGGATGCTATTGACATTTAAACAATTTTTTCCTGTGATGTGATTTTTTTACACAGTTGAGATTATTTTGTAGGTATACTTTAAAATCCAGTTTAAGGAGAAAATTTCCAACTCATGAAATCTCTGAAAGCATATTTTTATAGGTTTCCATTAAATTTCTTTTTCTTTCTTTCTTTCTTTCTTTCTTTCTTTCTTTCTTTCTTTTTTTTTTTTTTTTTTTGTCTTTTCGAGACAGGGTCTCTCTGTAGCCCCAGCTGTCCTGGAACACACTCTGTAGACCAGGCTGGCCTTGAACTCACAAAGATCCGCCTGCCTCTGCCTCCCAAGCGCTAGGATTAAAGGCGTGCGCCACCACACCCGGCTTCTTTCTTTCTTTCTTAAGACAGGGTCTCCCTATAGAACTCACAGAGATCTGCCTGCCTCTGTCTCAACATGCCCAGCTTAAAGACGGTTCTTAGCTGCCATGTGGGTGTTGGGAATTGAACTAAGGTCCTCTGCAAGAGCAGTCAGTGCTCTTAACCACTGAGCCATCTCTCCAGCCTCCTTATTTATTTTTTTATGTGCATGTGTGTAAGTACACCACATGTGTACAATGGTTGCAGATGTCAGAGGAGGGCATTATTTTTTTTTAAATTTTATGATTTTTATTTTAGGTGTATGAGTGTATTGCCTACTTGTATGTAAGTGCACCCATGTCATGCAATGCCTTTGGAGGTCAGAAGAAGGCATCAGATTCCCCTGGAACTGGAGTTACAGATGGTTGTTAGCTGCCATGTAGATGCTGGGAATCGAACTTGGGTCCTCTGAAAGAATAGCCAGGCTTTTAACCACTGAGCCATCTCTCCACCCCCAGAAGAGGCATAATTAAATCCCTTGGAACTGGCATTACACACAATTGGTAGCTGCCATGTGGGTGCTGGGAAATGAACTGGGGTCTTCTGGAAGAGCAGTCAGTGCTCTTAACCACAGAGACATCTCTTCAGCTCCAGGTTTCTATTTGTAAATCACAGTTAAACTGTCAGAAATATGAATATTCTCTCATTGTCTAACATCTATTTTCTATAAAATAACACTGTAATAATAATTTTAATTTATAAATTACCCTTTGGTTCCCTTATTTCCTTAAAATTACATAAGCACATGTATTTTACTTAAACACATGAAAACTTATGGTAGACAACAATAAACCAGTAATTAAAGTCTTGGTGAGTGTGCGTGTGTGAGTGTGTGTGTGTGTGTGTGTGTGTGTGTGTGTGTAAAAATCGCTTCCCAGCTTGAGTTTGGGGGTCTCTAGGTGCAGTTAACCATTCTCTAATGGTGCTGCTGTCCTGTTTAGTGTGCCTGTCGTACCCTCTGCAGTGACATTCTACTGTCATTTTCTCAGCCTGACTGCTGTGGGATCACAGGACACTGAGTACAGTTAAGTAGTTATGCAACTTGGCTGTGTCTTCAAGGTCTTGTTTGGTTCCAGTGCTAATAAACTTCTCGGACTCTGGGATAAAGAGAGGGATTCTGATTGAAGGAGTAGCTCATAGTTTCTGTGATGGTTAATCCTGGGTGTCAACTTGACTGGACTAAGGAACAAATAAGAGAAAAAGGAACTTCAGATTGGACTACCTCAACCCGGATGGCCCACCCCAAATGTGGCTGTTACCTTCTGCTGGCAGGCAGTATAAAAGGCCATGGCAGAGGGAGCTGGTCCCTTTTTTCCTGTGGCTTGCCTCTCTCTCGCTGGTGAGTTTGTCTTGCTGCTGTGATCAAACCTTCGGATCCCAGCGTGTACTGAGACTGGCAGATCTCCTGGAATCCATCAGGCCTTCAGCACCAGATCGGGACTACTGAGACATCCAGCCTTGCAGACTGAGCAGTTCCCTGGATTCTCAGCCTCTCCAGTGCGGTGCGGCTACTGTTGGACTCCTTGAACTGTCACATGAGCAAATCAATAAATTGTATATAGCTATATATTGGTCCTGTTGCTTCTGTTTCTTTAGAGAACCCTGACTAATACAGTTTCCCAGTGGGAGTAGTAGCCTAAGACTTTGATTTGCTTCCAGTGTTTCTTTTGGAGATTTGAAGCAAGGATAGAAGCAGGAGAGGTTGGTTAATTTGTTTCCTCTTGAAGTGGCTCATTGTTCCAGAACTCAGAATCATCTCCTCTAAGTTTTTCTTGAGACTTCTCTCCAGCCTTCTGTGTGTTCAATCCTGACGTTGGCTATTATTACTTTACTCTTACAATGAGAATTGCATGCAAATCAGCTTCCTTGAAGGCTTTAACCTTTGCATCATTTAGAACTCTTTCCCTCAACAAACTACCCCAAAATGTAGTAGCTTAGAACAACATCTATTAATTTGGCTCATGATTCTGTGGAATCAGCAGTTCAGGCTGAGCTCGGCAGAGCTCGGCAGATTCCTGCTGAGACACACTCATATAGAGAGATGCTGGGTCAGCTGGGGTGCCTGACTGACGGGGACACCCAAGTTATACTCCTGCCCTCTCCCATCCTCCTAAAAGCTAGCTTGCTTGTTCATATAACGTCAGCAGGGCTCCCAAGATGACCAAGCAGGCAGGTTCTCTAAAGTACAATACCTTTTCAGTGTCTACTTTTGCTGTTTGCATCTGTTTCATTGTCCAGAGAAAATCACGAGGCCGAAACCAGAGTCAGTGTGAGAGGACTCTAACAAAGGGTGTGGACACTGGGAGAAGTGAACCAACGGGGCATTAGGGCAATTCACTATGTTAATTGATGCCAGGGCCACAGCTTACCCATCTCCCTATCCTAGTTCTTCTCACAGTGCTTCCTTTAGAAATGTTGACTATCTGTTCCGTCATCTGACCGTTTTAGCGTCCTCTGACTTTTATGTTGTATGTTCAGCTCTCTTTCCCATGATTTCCTTATTTATTTTAATCTGGTTTTATTCTGTGGTTAAGCAGGGTGTGAGCACACAGCTAGACTTGCCTGGGGCCCATATCCTTGCAGTCAAGATTCTGAAGAATATTGTGTAGTTTCACAAGACCAGGAACAGTATCACTTTTGGGCCTCAATCCTAGTGTTTTAGCTTCGTGTGTCCTCATGTGGCTAGGTAGTGGCAGATTACACTTATACTAGGACAGGGGTCTTAGGCTCCCCCCAACAGTGTTCCAGGTAACGTGGACCTCGCAGTTACCTGTCTAAATGCCCCCAAGCTGCTTCCAGGACCTGAGACTGCCTCTGCTTTTCTCCCTTAACAGTGTGACCTTTCTAGGCATGTAGGGTGACTGAAGGGTAACTGATAGGTAATGCGGGTTTCTAGGAAAGGGATGGAGCCTGGGATTTGGGGAGACTACCCATGACCTTGCTCTGGAGGTCTCTGAGAGTGTGGGGTGGAAGCTAGGACTGGGATGAAACAGTGAAAGATCTTAAGGTAGGGTCACTTTTACCTGGACTGCGAAGGTTGGGGATGGGCTGACGAGGATTGTCATAAACTTGCTGGGGCTGGTATCTTCCAGAGAGATTTGTTTCAACTCGAATTCTGGAACTTTGTTAAAGTGAGAATGATCTCTAGAGTATGATAAGCTAAAATCTACCCAATGTTTGTTTATCTCACTAAGTTTTTAAGATAAGTGAGTTGATTTAGCTCCCCCTCTGTGTGATTATGAACTGAAACACTTCTGTTTACATATAGGAAGAAAAGGTGAAATTGTAGTCTCTCTTTTTTTTTTTTTTTGGGTCTTTTTGAGACAGGGTCTCTCTGTAGCCCCAGCTGTCCTGGAACTCACTCTGTAGACCAGGCTGGCCTTGAACTCACAAAGATCCGCCTGCCTCTGTCTCGTGCTAGGATTAAAGGCATGCGCCACCATGCCCGGCTGTAGTCTCTTTTAAGAAATGTGTAAAGACATGGCGGCTAAGAACCATCTTTAACTCCAGTTCCAGGAGAATCCGATGCCCTCTTCTGACCTCTGAGGCATTGCACGACATGGGTGCACAAACCTACACGCAGACAGTACATTCATACACATAAAAATAAATAAATAAATAAATAAATAAATAAATAAATAAATAAAATTTAAAAGAAAGAAATGTGTGAAGAGCTGGGTGTGGTGGCATACGCCTGTAATCCCAGCACTCAGGAGGCAGAGGCAGGCAGATCTCTGTGAGTTCAAGGCTAGCCTGGTCTACAGAGTGAGTTCCAGGACAGCTGGGGCACAGGGAGACCCTGTCTCAAAAAAAAAAAAAAAGTGTGAAAGCTGTTAAGATCCCCATACATAGTAAATCCAGTTGGTACTAGGTTCACAAGACTTCAGTGTTTATCTATAAATCAGATGGAGATTTAATGAGCATGTAGTACAGGCTAGGATTTGGAGACTGACAATGAGGATTTAAATGGTTTTAAGAGTCAGATGGGAATCTTGAAGGCAGAGCAGATAAAATAAGCAATTGACAGGTAGCTATGGTCTTGGGACTAAAACACATTTTAGTGATTCTTTTCTTATCCTCTGCCACCCTGGTTTAAAGAATCTGGCTGGAATTGTTATTCTAACTTTGCTTTGTTATTTACATTATCCTTTTAGAGTTTTAGAATGACTTTTAAATTTTTAATAGAACAGTTAAAATTAAAGTGTATTATTTGTTGGCTATGGCTTGAATTTGAAATAAGAAAGAACAAAACTACAAGTTTTAGTCTTTACCACGAAGTATTCTGTCAAGAAATCATTGGTAATGAATATATGTCAAGTAATTTCATTTACCAGGCATTTGATTAATGAATGCACTGAAAACATTACTTTGGATACATACAGATCTCTGAAAGAGAGTTTCTTTTCTTTGCAAAGTGGTTAGCATATATATTTGTCTTTTTTTTTTTTTCGGGTTTAACTCTTGAAAGAGCAATTGCACATCTCTTTGTAGAATGTTATTTCCC
Organism: Rhizomys pruinosus; assembly: GCA_009823505.1. NCBI lineage: Eukaryota > Metazoa > Chordata > Mammalia > Rodentia > Spalacidae > Rhizomys > Rhizomys pruinosus. Next base: position 1,227,104 of record VZQC01000745.1, on the reverse strand, counting down.
TTTGATTATTATAGAACTGAATTTTATTTTTTATTTAATTTTTTTGGTCTTTTTGAGGCAGGGTTGCTTTGTAGCCCCAGCTGGCCTGGAACTTGCTATGTGGACCAGGCTGGCCTTGAACTCTCAGAGATCCACCTGCCTCTGCCTCTGCTGTGACAAAAGGCATGAGCCACCAAGCCTGGCTAGAACTGTATTTTAATGTAATATGATTGGAGATTAACATTATCAATAAATATAAGGGCAGAAGAAGGTAGATTTATCAGGCAATTTAATTACTAGAGATACTATTACTGTGAAGGGAGACCAAATTATCTGAGAGCTTTCTGTTGGATTTAAAAAATTCCAAGCCAGGTATGGTGGTGTATACTTTTAATCCCAACATTCATGAGGCAGAGATCACATAGTAGTCAGTGGTTAGGACCAGGGCCCAAGATCAAATTTCTGAACTGATAAAAGGGCTTCTTATTTGTCCCTTGGCTTCATTAAAAAAATTATTTTGTGCCAGGCGTGGTGGCACACGCCTTTAATCCTAGCACTCGGGATGCAGAGGCAGGCAGATCTTTGTGAGTTCAAGGCCAGCCTGCTCTACAGAGTTCCAGGACAGCTGGGACTACAGGGAGACCCTGTCTCGAAAAGACCAAAAAAAAAAAAAAAGCCCTTTTTAATTGTACTCACAAATTTTTCTGTAATATCTGGTGGCTCTGAAACAAAATAAAGTACTATAAAAGAAGATGCACTTTGGACATATTTTTCTTTATTTACTCTGTTAAGTATTTATTAACATGCTTGGAGGTAATCTCTATTGTTTTAACATTTCTTTAATACTTGGTAAATAAATTTGTATAACCTATATAGGTGTAAATGAACATGTCTACCTGCCAGATTTTGGAAAAGACTTGGGACTTATTTCTTTGTTAATTTATTTTAACCTTAATTATTTCCCAGGTAGCAACTGACATGTAGTTTTTTTTCCTATTGTTTTTTTTTTT
>VZQC01000745.1:1200910-1225400 GCA_009823505.1 Rhizomys pruinosus | reverse complement strand
GAAAAAAAAAAAAAAAAAAAAAAAAGAGTAGTTTCTTATTATGTGTGGGGAAGAATAAGAAGGGCAGTGTATTGTCTGCAATCGAGTTCTGAAGCCAGATCTCAGGGAACAAAGCGGAGCTAGGAATAAAGTCAAGGTCAAGTGAAATTCATTCTCTGTTAGAAAAGGAGGAAATCATTTTCTCAGAGAAAAACTCTATTGGCAACACTTTAAAAGATTTCCTAATATAGATCATAAAGCTGGCATAGAGATAAGAAATGACTGTGATGGGGACCGTTCATATCCCCATGTCAGCTGGAAGTCCAGTTCTGCTAAAAGAAGGCAGAATATTGGAAAAAAATGGTAGAAGAGTCCCAGTACCCATTTACTTGACCTTCTGACTTGGGGTAATTCATTAGCTGTTGCTAGCATTGGGGGAATAATGCCCGTCTGTGCAGCTTTGTCAGATACTTTGTGGATCAAGTATGATAATGAAGGAGTGCCGTATAGATTGGAGTTAGCACAAAGCCAAAAGATCTGGCAGTGCCATTCTTCCAAGGTGGAGAGAATTGCAATTCTGTATCTTTTAGGGACTAGCAAGAACATCTTACTGGTATGGTCTTGGGAAGAATTCTGGGGAAAATTGACTTTATTGGAACTATATTACCAAGTAAACCACTATTATTTTTATGTATATTTACAAGAGAGAGAGAGAGAGAGAGAGAGAGAGAGAGAGAGAGAGAGAGAAGAGAAAAGAGATTGAGCATAAGAGAAAAGAGATTGAGCATAAGAGAAGAGAAAAGAGATTGAGCATAAGAGAAGAGGAATGTTTTACCTGCACGCAAGCACACCACGTGTTTGCAATGCCCGTGGAGGCCAGAAGGGTGGGCTGGAGCCCGTGGATCTGGAGTTAAGAGCAGTTGTGAGCTGCCATGTGGGTGCTGAGAACTGAAGCCAGGCCTCTGCAAGAGCAGCCAGCGCTCTGAAATGCTGAGCCATCTCTCCAACACCCAAGAGCAGCCAGCGCTCTGAAATGCTGAGCCATCTCTCCAACACCCAAAGTCGATATTTTAATAGATCATGATTAATGAGGATGGTAGATAATAAAGAAATGAGAATCTTGGGTGAATACATTAAGTCTATTATATATGAGTATGAAAATGCCATAGCTAGGTGTGGTGGTGCACATCTTTAATCCTAGCACTTGGGAGGCAGAGGCAGGCAGATCTCTGTGAGTTCAAGGCCAGCCTGGTCTACAGAGTGAGTTCCAGGACAGCTGGGGCAACAGGGAGACCCTGTCTCAAGAAGACAAAAAAACAAAATAAAAAATTAAAAAATCTGTGTGTAAAGCCAGGCGCGGTGGCGCACGCCTTTAATCCTAGCACTTGGGAGGCAGAGGTGGTTGGATCTTTGTGAGTTCAAGGCCAGCCTGGTCTACAGAGCAAGTTCTAGGACATCTGGGGCTACAGGGAGACCCTGTCTCGAAAAGACAGAAAAAAAAAATCTGTGTGTGGGGCTGGGAGATGGTTCAGTGGGTAAAGCACTTGCTATACAAATGTTACCTGCTAGGCATGGTGGTACACACCTTTAGTCCCACCACGCAGAAGGCAGAAGGAGGGGATCTCTGTGAGTGTAAGGCCAGCCTGGTTTACACAGTGAGCACCAGGACAACCAGGGTTATATGATAAGACCCTGTCTCCAAAATTAAATAAATTAGTTAATTAATCAATTAAAAGGTCAACCTATATCAGGGGAAGGGGTCAGTGCATGACCATGCTCAGACAACAGCTGGAAGTGGGATCAGACTGGCCAAATGGAAAAAATCATGAACTATATGGCCAACAGGACTCACCTTGGTCAGAGCCTCCACCACCTCGGCCTTCTCAGCCTGCAGCACATCCCGCTGCAGCATGGCACAGCTCAGTGCCTCCCTCACCTCCACTAGCTCCTTCGCCAGCCCTGAGCGCTTCATTTCCAGCTGTTCCAGCTGCCTATGGCTATGATGCAGAAAACAAGTGAGGTCTCATGTCACATCCCTGCCCTGCACCCACCACAGGCCACAGAATCCAGGGCCAGAGCTTGGCTGAGGCAAAAACCCGAGGGCAAGAGCCTTAGCATGCAAAAGGACAACCCAGCCCTCCCTGCCTCTGCTGTGACTTGAGGTATCAGTTGTTACATCTGCAATGTGCACTAGAACCTGCCTTGTCAAGTTATGATAACATACTGACCACACAGGAGCTACTCCAAACAGTGTCTGACACTCTCTCCAGAGGACTTCAGGCATAAGAAANGCACCCATTTCATGCCATGCCCGTGGAGGCCAGAAGGGTGGGCTGGAGCCCGTGATCTGGAGTTAAGAGCAGTTTGTGACTGCCATGTGGGTGCTGCGAACTGAAGCCAGGCCCTGCAAGCACAATGCTGATGAGCCTCCACCCACCCAGCGCTCTGAAATGCTGAGCCATCTCTCCAAACACCCAAAAGTCGATATTTTAATAGATCCTGATTTAATGAGGATGTAGGATAATAAAGAAATGGAATCTTGGGTGAATACATTAAGTCTATTATATATGAGTATGAAAATGCCCATAGTAGGTTGGTGGTGCACATCTTAATCCTAGCCACTTGGGAGGGCGAGGCAGGCGCTCTCTGGAGTTCAAGGCCAGCCTGCTTGTCTACAGAGTGGAAGTTCCAGGCAATGGTGGCAACAGGGAGACCCTTTCTCCAGAAGACAAAAAAAAAAAAACAAAAAAAGAAATGTCATAATACAAATTGCAATTATTTTGTATAATGTATATACACGTAAAAATACGGGTATCTGATGATTTACCTTTGAAGATCTAGATAGGAGAGAAAGTCATATGAGGAGATCGATTTCATTTAAACAATTCTCTGAGTACAAAGTATATGCAAAATATACCAGTTATGTAAAATTGAGTGACTTTCTAAGTGGAAAAAATTGAGCTTTAAGAGGGAGAAGGGAGGGAGGAGATCACGAAAGGAAAGAACGAAATGAAGTTCTGGATTTCGGTCGGGAGACTCTCGTCAGCTGACGGAAGAAGAGATGCCTCCCCCGCCTCCTACTCTCGTTCTCCCTCCCTCCTTTCATACCCACGCTCCTTCCTTCCTTCCCTCTATTCCCTCCTTCCATCTCCTTCCTCCTCCTCCCTCCTCCCTCCCTCCCCTCCTTCCTTCCTCCTTCTTTTCTTTCTTTTCTTTTCTTATCTTTCTTTCTTTCTTATCTATTCTTTCTTTTCTTTCTTTTCTTTTCTTCTTCTTCTTTTTCTTGTCTTTTCTTTCTTTCTTTTCTTTCTTTCTTCTGTCGTTTCTTTTCTTTTTTCTTTCTATCTTGGCAGCCTTCCCGCGCTGGCTTTGTTGTGCCTCTGTCTGGCTCTTCTTGACAGTTCATGATAGCCCCTGCTGAGCTGGATTTTGCTATGTAGAAAAGGCGGCCTAACTCATTTAGACCATCGTATGGCCTCTGCACTCACCAAGTTCTTGGACTGAGATTAAAGGTGGGAACCACTAAACCTGACATAATAGAACATATTTCAAAATTTGAAGACTCTAACATTAAAAGCATTTAAAGATTTATGTAGGATAGTGTCAGGGAACTAAAACTGAGAATTTCTGAAGTTAATTAGAATGTGAAGACAAGAACATCTGGAAACATGGGAAAAATGAAAAGAGATTCCTTTTTTTTTTCCTAAAAATTTTGAACTAAATGTCTTCTTGGAAGGCCAAGGAGATAAGGTCAGCTGGGGAAGATGGGAAGGTTTCTTAAAAATGATGATTCATTATTGGACATATATTGGTAAGGACCTGAAGAACATTCATCAGGGATAACTAGAGAAACAGAGAGATTTATCAGTCTGAACTGCTGTGAATACTTTGCATATTTAACATCACTGCCATGCTTCCATGCACTGTATAGATGTGCCTCAGCCTCGTTTTGGGTTGCTCTGATTTGAGCTTTGAGGCCAGACTTCATAGTTTTGTAGTGATACTGAGTGATAAAAATTGGGGAAAAACATCAAGTGTACCAGCTTCTATTCTCTAAAGCCTTTCTAGCTATTTGCAGTAGGATCCATGATTCAAATGGTGCTCTTGGGGTCTGCCAACTAGAGGCACAGGAAGAGAGGGAGGTAGTTGAGCTCTGAAGGGGTCTTGAGCTGACATAGGAGTCACTTGGCACACCTTAAATCTTAAGTGCTTATTAAATGTACTCTGAGAAGGCTACTAAGAATAATATTCATAGTGAATCTATTTTCTGTTTTCATTTTAAAAGTTCCCCCTTTAAGTTTTGTGAACTTCATACAATGTATTTTTTATTACATTTAGAGTCCCTCCCTCATCTGTACCCGTTTACTCCCTCTGCCCAATTTAATATATATGTATATGTATATGCATGTACATATATATGTATATACATATATATGTATATGCATGTATATACATATATATGTATATATGTATATGCATATGCATATATATGTATATATATATACATATATATGCATATGCATATACATATATATATTCACATTTGTGTTCCCAAATGCCCTTTGATGTGGCTCTACCACTGGAGCCTAGTTAACCCTCCCAGAGTTGCACACTTAAAGGAGGTTGATTCTTCCCTTTCCAGTGGCTGCCATTGCCAATGGCTCCTCAGGGAGGCTTGGGGTTTCTTCCCCACTTCCCCATGTCTATGCTGGGATTTGGTCTGGCTCGAGCATACACGGGACTTGTGCATGCTGTCACCATTGCTGTGAGTTCATATGAGTAACTTCCCAGGTATCCATAGAACCCTTGTTTCCTTGTGGTCACCACCACCTCTGGCTCTTACAATCTTTCCAGTACGTCTTTCGCAATGATCCCTGAGCCTTGGGTACCAGACGTTTAATATAGGTGCCCAATTCATGGATACTCACTCTGCAGTCTCTTACTCTCCACATGTTGCCCGGTTGTGGTGTCTATGTTGATCATCATCTGGTGCATAAAGTTGAAAGATGCATTAGCTATAGCAATAAGTCATTAGGAGTTGCTTTAATACTGTATAGGTTTGCAGAATTATCGCATTAGGATCTCTCCTAATATGTTCCTAGGTGTAATGTCAATGTCAGGTAAGGACTCTGTCCTATGAAGGGAACCTTAAATCCCGTTAGAAAGTGACTTGTTACTCTCATTAAGACCTCACTTTTTAAAGCTTTCTCCATTCTTCTTCTTTTTTTTTTTTTTTTTTTTTGGTATTTTTGAGACAGGGTCTCCCTTTAGTCCCAGCTGGCCTGGAGCTCACTCTGTAGACCAGGCTGGGCTTGAACTCACAGAGATCCACCTACCTCTGCCTCCCAAGTGCTGGGATTAAAGGCATGCGCCATCACACCTGGCTGCTTTCTTCATTCTTGTAAGAAGTGCTTATTCTGTAAATTTTTGTAGTAGTAGTATTTCTGGACAAGTAAAAAAAATTAATTCATTTCCTAGAAAATAACCAGATGCTTTCTTAGATTTAAAGCATAATCAAATTTATGAAAATGCATTGGTGATTTACTGTGTAAAGTTGATTTTAAATTATGAGTTTAACACAATCTATTTTTTTTTTTGAGACAGAGTCTCCCTGTAGCTGCAGTTGGCCTGGAACTCAATATATAGACCAGGTTAACCTTGAACTCTACCTGTCTCTGCCTCCCAAGAGCTAGGATTAAAGGCATGTGCCACCGCACTGGGCAACAGTGTATTTCAAAGTTGTCTATTCCCTGATTCTTTGAATGAAAAAATGTTCATATAAAGTTTTAGATATCAGAGTAATTAATTTATAAGCAATGTACATTGGGGAATGATATCGTTTAATTGGCCTCTATTTGAGTACTGCCCCTACCAAGGTATTTGAGAATTATTAAAATGACACAGTTCATGATGGTACAATAATAATGTTCAGTTGGATATTTGTGGGGACAAGAGAAATGTATGATATATATATTTTTTTTTTTTTAGTTATTAGAGACAAATCATAGCAGCAAAATCTAAGCAAACTGCAGGGACGATGAGATGGGGCTGTCACTCTTCACAGCTACTGAAAAGTCTGCTCTTAAGAATGATTGGTTTCTGAAATTTTCCACCTGGTTGCCTTTAGATTTTAAAATAATATGAGAGAGAGAGAGAGAGAGAGAGAGAGAGTCAGAGTCTTGCTGTGTATCTCAGTCTGGCTGTGAAATCACAACCTTCCTGCTTCAGTCTTCCAAGTGCTGGAATTACAGGCATGCTGCCACCACACCTGGCTGCAGTTGCTTTTATGTTTTTGCGACAAAGCTGTTTTTGGGTGACAGGAAAAGCATCAGAGTAAAAAGGCTGCAGTGACCAACACATGAGTTCTGAGTCTCCCACCTAAGGAAGTGGGAGGAGGCAGTTGATGGCATTGGAGGTAAATTTAGCAACCATTGTACGTGGTTAACACCGTATCTTTTCTTGAATCATCTTTTAAATAAACATGTTCTTTTCAGAATAGTTTATAAATTTCTCAAAAAGTGCTTGGTAGAGTGTCCCTATGTCATACCCAGCTCACTGATTCTCAGTGCAAACACTGTGGTGCAAATGGACCATCAAATGCGTTTTCAGGAGTCGACAGATGTGCATAGATTCAGATTTCCTTAGTTCCTTTAGCCCCTCACCCGTCTTTATTCCAGCAGCATATTCAGAAGTCCCCAATACAGCTTGTCTCCGTGTCTCTTTAGGCTCCTGTTAGATGTGACAACTTCTCAAGACTTTCCTTGTTTTTGAAATTTTGAGGAGTGTTGATCAGACATCTTGGAGAATCTCTCTTAACTGAGATTTGTCTGATATATGTATTTTTTTTGCATGGGGCAATTTTTTTGGGAGAAGAAAGACTGCAGCAGGAAATTACCACTTTCATCACACGTATTCAAGATTCACACTGCCAGCAAGGCCCGGCACTGGGTACACTGAACGTCACCATCTGGCTGAGGAAGTACTGTTGGGTTTTTTCACTGTGTGCTGTGGAGAAGTCAGTCTCTAGTTCAATCATGCTCAAGGAGTGGGGCGTTAACTTCTACTTTCTTGGGGGGGGTGCTATCATTTGAAGGGAAGCTTTCCCTGCTCCATTCATTTCTCTAGTAATTTATATCACTATGGGCTCACAGATATTTTTTGTTATTTTTTATTTTTTATGTGTATGAATGTACTGTCTGCATGTAGGTTTGTGCACCTGTGTCGTGCAGTGCTGCAGAGGTCAGAAGAGAGTGTCGGATTCCCCTGGAACTAGAGTTCTCCTGAAATTGGAGTTTCAGATGGTTCTCGGCGGCCATGTGGGTGCTGGGGATCGAACCCGAGTCCTATGCAAGAGCAGTTGGTGCTCTTAACCGCTAGGCCATCTCTCCAGCCCCTGGGCTCACAGATGGTAACTGTGCACTCCAGGTTATAATCCAGTGCTCACCTTGATCCTTTGTGAGCCATTTCAATGGCTGCTGGGCCTCTTTGACACATTCCCATCATTTTGTGTGTATGTATGTATATGTTTTATTTTTGTCTGTGCATATATGTTTTGAGCACTTTCTAACATTTTGTCACCACAAGATGCTCCTGTTGCATCATTAAAAGAAGATTTATTATTGTATGGATGTTTTGCCTGAATGTATGTGTGTATAGAACATGCATGCAGTCAGTGTCTGAATGTATGTGTGTGTAGCACATGCATGCAGTCAGTGCCTGAATGTATGTGTGTGTAGCACATGCATGCAGTGTCTGAATGTATGTGTGTGTAGCACATGCATGCAGTCAGTGCCTGAATGTATGTGTGTGTAGCACATGCATGCTGTCAGTGTCTGAATGAATGTGTGTGTAGTACATGCATACAGTCAGTGCCTTCAGCGGCTAGAAGAGGGCAAGACTATGTTAGATCCTCTGGAGCTGGAGTTACAGACATCTGTGAGTTGATATGTGGGTCCCGGGAACTGAACCCAGGTTCTTTGAAAGACCAGTTTTCTGGTTCGCTTTTCTATTGATGGGATAAAAACACTGATCAAAGCTGGGCATGGTGGTAACGACACCTTTAATCCTAGCACTTGGAGGCAGAGGCATGGATCTTGTGAGTTTCAAGGCGCCTGGTCTAAAGTGATTTCAGGGCAGCCTGGTCTACATAGTGAGTTTCAGGACAGGTGGGGGAGACAGAGAGGGACCCTGTCTTGAAAAGCCAAAAAAAAAAAAAAAAAAAAAAGACTAAAAAAAAAACCAAAAACCACTGATCAAAACCAACTTGGGAGGAAAGTTATCTCCTGGACCATGGTTCATCAGTGAGGGAGCCACAGTAGGAACTTAGGGCAGGAACCTGGAGGCAGGAACTGAAGCACAGGCCATGAAGGAACGTTGCTTGCTGGCTTGCTCCCCTGGCCCATGCTCAGCCTGCTTTCTTATACAACACAGGAGCAACTGCCCAGAGGTGGCACCACCCACAGTGGGCTGGGTCCTCCCACATCACTCAGCAATCAAGAAGATGCCCCGCAGACATAGCCACAGGCTAGTCTGATGGAGGGAATTCCTCTTTCGAGGTTCCTTTTAATCAGGTGTATCAAGTTGACAACTAAATCTATCTGGCACAAGCAGCAAGTGCTTTTAACCACTGAGCCACCTCTTCAGCCCCTCCTGTAACATATTTTATATTTTCTGTCCTAGTTCTAGAGTTAGCTATTTTGCTATGAAGCCCTGGTTTCTATTTTTGGATCAGTATTAGAAACTAGGACCTGGGTGCTGGGTATATTCGATGCCACTATGATATAGTTGTTTCTAGGTCCTCTAAGCTGACAGCGCAAGGAAGTGTGTATGTGTGTGTGTGTCGTGTGTGCGTGTGTGTGTGTGGTGTGTGAGTGTGTGTGTGTGTGTGTGTGTGTGTGGTGTGAAACTATCGGTATCTATAATCAGTTAAGCATCATTTGGTACTGTTGCCTTCATCTCTATAACACATCACCAATTTTATCCATCTCTTCCTTACCCCAAACTTCCCATTCCAACAATGATAATCCTTTAATTTTCTCATTCTTGTATAATACACAAAGCATCAAAGCTGTTCCTTCAGAAGCAATGGCTCTATCATGTGGAGTACAGTAACTTTGCCTTGAGTCTTACAGACACAAGTCATTTCCAAGTCCCTTCACTGCAGTTGTTTCATGCGTTTGTAATACGATTAGATTGTTTTTGTTTCTTTTCATATTTCTGATGTTCTTCAGGTTTAATTCATATTAAATTTTATCCTTTGTACTCTAGAGCATCATGGATTTTGATGAAGCATATTGTCATATATCCATAATTACAATAAAGTGGAACCCAAATTATTAATTGTTTAATATTTGAATATACTTGACCAAAAAGCTAATAATTCCATCAAACGTGGGTTGAGAATAAGCCAGTGTGTTATTTACATATAGGAGCAAATAGCTCAAACATTTAAGCATTAGCATCTCATAATCTTAATTATGTAGTTACATTTTGTGTACTTATCAATGACTCTGAAAAAAATTCCTGGAACTTTTCTGATACAGCTATGTTAAAAATTCACATTCTTTCATCCTCAAATTATTTACATTTTCAAAGAAAAGTACACATTAATTCAAATATATCCTATGAATGATGGAATCCTGGCAGTATTAATGAGTTAACAATTTTTAGGAATATAGAAAAACTTCTTAGAGTGGACCTCCCTTATTGTAGCTTAATGAATTCCTTCATTTATTTCAGGTTTGCACATCTATAGAAACCTTTAGTTTTTTAGGCCTCCTTAAAGTGACCCTCTAGCCAGCCATAACTTCTACATAAAATAGTTATATTTCTTCATTCAACAAACCTGGTTTTGTATCATTCTTTGCCTTTATTTTTTTTTTTAATATATTTTTTGTACACAGATTATGTTACAGATCAAATCTAGACCCATGTCCCCCTCCTTATCCCTCCCACCCCACCAGAGCTCATGCATTCTGCCAAACATGTTTTTTCCCATATTTTCCTCGTCTTTCTCCAAATTCCTTGAAATACAAAGTGACTTTTCGAGGCAAGAAAGTTACTCACTGTTTCAGTCAGTTCTTTGTGCAGTCTTTTCTGTTGTTGTTGTTGTTCCAATATGTACACTCCCACTACTTTGGACAAAAGACTCAAGGCGGCTTCACAAGAAAACTTAATATAGTAATTGGCGGCTAGCATCGCACAGATAGAGATACCTTTGCATAGTGTTCTTTTTGAGACTTGTGTTACCCTCATTAACAATAATCTCTTCTAGTTCCATCATTTACTCTGCAAAGTTCTGATGTCATCTTCTTTTTTATTTTAAAATTTATAATTTTTTAATTTTTTTTAATTTCTATATGTGTATGAATGTACTGTTGCATGCGGTTTTTGGGCACTAGTGGTTGTGCGTGCCAGGAGGTCAGGAGATAGGGTGTGGATTACCCTGGAAACTGAGGTTCTACTGGAATTGAGTTTCAGATGGTTTCAGCTTGCCATGTGGATTGCTGGAGGGATCGAACCGGGTCACCCCCTGTAGAGCGGTCAGTGCTTTAAACGCTAGGCCATCTCTCCAGCCATGTCATCTTTCTTTCTACTGCTGATAGATCTCCACGTGTAGATGTACCACCATCTTTTTTAATCACTTGATCATAGTTAGAGGGGCATCATTTGGGTTTGGTTCCAGGCTTTTTGCTATTGTTGAACGAGCTCAATAAAAACATGGCTGTGCATCTATCTCTGTGGTAACTGAAGTTCTTGTGGGTATTACCCAGGAGTGAGTGATTGGGAGCTGTCAGGTGGTTAGCCTCATTTTTGAGTCTTCAAAGGTTCCACCCATACTGCTTTCCATAGTGGCTGCTCAAAATTTACATCCCACCAGCAGTGATGAGTGTTTTCTTGATCCTACCAACTCACCCTCTCCTGCACTTGTATCATTTGTTTTCCTTGATCCTAGCTAGTTTTATTGGGTGAGATATGATATCTTAAAGTGATTTTAATTTGTCAAATTGTGCATTGAATTTTAAATTTTAGCATGTCATCAACTGTGAGTCTCTTTTCTTTTGCTCCATCTTTTGAGTGATTCTTTGTCTTTCTTTCTTTATATTTTTATGTGTATGAATGTACTGTCTGCATGTAGGTCTGTGCGACCCTGTCGTATGCAATGCCGCGGAGGTCAGAAAAGAAGGGCAATCGGATTCCTGCCGGGTTTCCCTGGAATGGAGTTACAAGGACGGTTCTCAGCCGGCTGTTGGTGTCACTGGGGATGAACCTGGTACCTTGCAAGCGCGTTGGCTCGCTTATACCCGCTAGGCCATCTCTCCAGCCCGCATTGGTTTTTTAAGAGTTTCCACCCTCTCCCATTCCTTACTTGTGCAGTCTCTTGTTCAGCTCTTTGCTCCATCTTTTGAGTTGATTCATTGTTTTTCTTCTTTCTTTATTTTATTTATTTTTTATGTGTATGAATGTACTGTCTGCATGTAGGTTTGTGCACCCTTTGTTCATGCAATGCTGCCGAGGTCCGAANGACATTGAGCTTTTTTAAGATGTTTCTCAGCCATCTCCAATTCCTTACTTGTGAAGTCTTTGTTCAGCTCTTTGCTCCATCTTTTGAGTGATTCATTTGTTTTCTTTCTTCTTTCTTTATTTTATTTATTTTTTTATGTGTATGAATGTACTGTCTGCATGTAGGTTTGTGCACCCTTGTCATGCAATGCTGCAGAGGTCAGAAGAAGGCATCGGATTCCCCTGGAACTGGAGTTAAAGATGGTTCTCAGCTGCCATGTGGGTTCTGGGGATTGAACCTGGGTCCTGTGCAAGAGCATTTGGCTCTCTTAATCACTAGGCCATCTCTCCAGACCTCTTCTTTGTTTTTTGAGTAGTTTATATACTCTGGAAATCAATGCTTTGTCAGATGTATCTGCAGTGAAGGTTTCCTCCCATTCTGTGGGTTTTCTGTTCACTTCATTCTTTGTCTTTTTATGACATTGTATTAGGGTTTAGAACTCCAAATTCACGGTCTTGGGCCTTGATCCTAAGGCTAGCTGGCTTCTGCATTGCTAAAATGCTCTTGGGACTGCAGAATTGTATGGGTCAGTTTAAAACTTGGCAGTGATAATGAGCTGTTGCTTTTAGCTTTTTGTCATTTCTAAGCATTAAATATGAATAACTAAGCAAAATTTCCATCAGGTGTAGTTTGCTTTATACCTTTAAAGTGTTTAATTTTTGATACTATGTTCTGTTCTCCAGTTAGAATAGTTTACATTTTTTTCCTAATGCACTTTTACTTGAAGCCTTTTTTCTTAACCAACTCTAGCTATTATCTTACTCTGCAAATGTCAAGGATAGACCTTTAACAAGTAGAACAAATGTCAGCAGTTTGACAGTAGTGAACAATGATGTCTATCTCTTGTCAGTCTTTTGATTAGAGGAGAGAATGCTGGGGAGAATTGTTTTTTTGGTTGAAAACCTAGATTAGTACATGCTACACTGCAGTGAACACATGCTTGTTACATAAATGAAAAACCCTGACTTTTCCCAGATCATCCCATTCATTGATGTGACGTCACTATCACTGAGCATTCCACAAAGTCATGCAAAGGTGAGTTCTTCCTCCCCACCCCCAGCTTTTGTTTTGTTTTGTTTTGCTTTTTTCCCTTGGTTTGCCTCTGATCTTAAATGTTTAATATTGTTTGTGTTTATGTTGGTGTATTAGTCAGGGTTCTCTGAAGAAACAGAATCAACAGGACGAATATATAGCTATATGCAATTTCTTAAATGTTTAATATTGTTTGTGTTTATGTTGGTGTATTAGTCAGGGTTCTCTGAAGAAACAGAATCAACAGGACGAATATATAGCTATATACAATTTATTGATTTGCTCACATGACAGAGTTCAAGGAGTCCAACAATAGCACTGGAGAGGCTGAGAATCCAGGCAACTGCTCAGGCTGCAAGGCTGGATGTCTCAGTAGTCCCAATCTGAGAATCCAGGGAACTGCTCAGTCCAAAAGGCTGGATGTCTCAGTAGTCCCAATCTGGTGCTGAAGGCCCGATGGATTCCAGGAGATCTGCCGGTCTCAGTACACCCTGGGATCCAAAGGGTTGATCACAGCAGCAAGACAAACTCACCAGTGAGAGAGAGGCAAGCCACAGGAAAAAAGGGACCAGCTCCCTCTGCCATGGCCTTTTATACTGCCTGCTGGCAGAAGGTAACACCCACATTTGGGGTGGGCCATCCGGGTTGAGGTAGTCCAATCCGAAGATCCTTTTTCTCTTATTTGTTCCTTAGTCTAGTCAAGTTGACACCCAGGATTAACCATCACATCGGCTTGTGAAACCAATTAGATTAATCAGAAAATATAATTGTTTAAATTATTGACCAAATTGTTTTGTTTGCTAAATGCTATGCTAAAGGATTAATCAAGTTTATATGTTTCAAGTTCATTTTTCTTTGGACTAATACTTCTAATACAGAATCTTTTCTTATGAAGCTCATATTATTGTCTATAAGATTGTTCATAATTTAAGCAGAAGATGACTCTCCCATTCAGTATGTGTATAGGTCAGATCATGAGGCTGTGGTATATGGACATTACCCGGGATTATGTTGCTTTTGCTAAGAGCTTCATTTAATGTTAACAATCTGACATTTTGTACATTTTATAGAAAAGATGATAAAAATATAATCTTCACCTTAATTGGCTAGTATTAAAATTTTACTTTTGTTATCTGACTTTGCATTAGCCTTGTTCTTGATGTGAAAAAGTCAAACAATTCTCATCCTTACTTTCACTTTGAGTCTAGTCTTCTGAATATTAAATTCAATATCCAAAGATGTCACTTTGGTGGCCTAGTGATTCTACATCCCTTATAGAATCTCTTTTAAGAATTAATAAGACACATGCCAAAATTATTCTAAACCATTAGGATACAATGAAAAAATGAAATATGTTTATAAAGACTTAGAAATATTTAGATTTTAATCAGACTATTATTTCATTTAAAATATTTTTTAAAAGAAATGCATGTTATTCAAAGAATATTTGAAAAAATATATAAAATAGAAAGAAATGACTGGGTGTAGTTGCACACACCTTTAATCTTAGCACTTAGGAGGCAGAGGCAGGTGGATCTCTGTGAATTTAAGGCCAGCCTGGTCTACAGAGTGAGTTCCAGGACAGCCAGAGCTACAGGGCAACCCTGTCTCAAAAAGACAAAATAAACAAAAAAAGAAAGAAATGAAAAGCAATTATAATCCAGTTACTCAAAATAAATCACTTTTAACATTTGATGTAGATTTATGTTATGTTCTATTATGTTGTATGGTAATAGTTTACAAGTTGTGTGTGCATATATGTATATGTGTTTGCATAAATGTGTGTGTATGTTCTACCTAGCTCTCATCTATCTATATCATATTGTACATTTGTGTTTGTTACCTTACCTTTTAACTTACTAATAATGAGTTTTTCATCAGAAGTTTACTATTCATTTACCTCTTAAACATTATTTAATAAAATTGGGTGATAGGACCCTCTTTTTGGATGTCTAGTTTACTTCCAGTAACAGTATTATTTAGTGTTAATTGAGCAGGAGTTAATGCTTTTGACCCNTCAGGCTGCAAGGCTGGATGTCTCAGTAGTCCCAATCTGAGAATCCAGGGAACTGCTCAGTCCAAAAGGCTGGATGTCTCAGTAGTCCCAATCTGGTGCTGAAGGCCCGATGGATTCCAGGAGATCTGCCGGTCTCAGTACACCCTGGGATCCAAAGGGTTGATCACAGCAGCAAGACAAACTCACCAGTGAGAGAGAGGCAAGCCACAGGAAAAAAGGGACCAGCTCCCTCTGCCATGGCCTTTTATACTGCCTGCTGGCAGAAGGTAACACCCACATTTGGGGTGGGCCATCCGGGTTGAGGTAGTCCAATCCGAAGATCCTTTTTCTCTTATTTGTTCCTTAGTCCAGTCAAGTTGACACCCAGGATTAACCATCACATCGGCTTGTGAAACCAATTAGATTAATCAGAAAATATAATTGTTTAAATTATGACCAAATTGTTTTGTTTGCTAAATGCTATGCTAAAGGATTAATCAAGTTTATATGTTTCAAGTTCATTTTTCTTTGGACTAATACTTCTAATACAGAATCTTTTCTTATGAAGCTCATATTATTGTCTATAAGATTGTTCATAATTTAAGCAGAAGATGACTCTCCCATTCAGTATGTGTATAGGTCAGATCATGAGGCTGTGGTATATGGACAGTACCCGGGATTATGTTGCTTTTGCTAAGAGCTTCATTTAATGTTAACAATCTGACATTTTGTACATTTTATAGAAAAGATGATAAAAATATAATCTTCACCTTAATTGGCTAGTATTAAAATTTTACTTTTGTTATCTGACTTTGCATTAGCCTTGTTCTTGATATGAAAAAGTCAAACAATTCTCATCCTTATTTTCACTTTGAGTCTAGTCTTCTGAATATTAAATTCAATATCCAAAGATGTCACTTTGGTGGCCTAGTGATTCTACAGCCCTTATAGAATCTCTTTTAAGAATTATAAGACACATGCCAAAATTATTCTAAACCATTAGGATACAATGAAAAAATGAAATATGTTTATAAAGACTTAGAAATATTTAGATCTTAATCAGACTATTATTTCATTTAAAATATTTTTTAAAAGAAATGCATGTTATTCAAAGAATATTTGAAAAAATATATAAAATAGAAAGAAATGACTGGGTGTGGTTGCACACACCTTTAATCTTAGCACTTAGGAGGCAGAGGCAGGTGGATCTCTGTGAATTTAAGGCCAGCCTGGTCTACAGAGTGAGTTCCAGGACAGCCAGAGCTACAGGGCAACCCTGTCTCAAAAAGACAAAATAAACAAAAAAAGAAAGAAATGAAAAGCAATTATAATCCAGTTACTCAAAATAAATCACTTTTAACATTTGATGTAGATTTATGTTATGTTCTATTATGTTGTATGGTAATAGTTTACAAGTTGTGTGTGCATATATGTATATGTGTTTGCATAAATGTGTGTGTATGTTCTACCTAGCTCTCATCTATCTATATCATATTGTACATTTGTGTTTGTTACCTTACCTTTTAACTTATTAATAATGAGTTTTTCATCAGAAGTTTACTATTCATTTACCTCTTAAACATTATTTAATAAAATTGGGTGATAGGACTCTCTTTTTGGATGTCTAGTTTACTTCCAGTAACAGTATTATTTAGTGTTAATTGAGCAGGAGTTAATGCTTTTGACCCCTGTGCCAATTCATGCCAGGCACCCCTGCTTTGGCTATAGCCTTCCCTGGAGACATGTGCCTAGCTGTGCTGCAAACCAGCGGAGCCTCGCTTGGTGCTCAGCCTGGAGCAGTGGGCTTGCCTTGGTAGTGTCAGCAGGAACTCAGCGGGAAGGCTTCATCTCTGCTTTGTCCAGCCTGGTGCTGGAGCGTTCTCCCCAGCGGTCATGTGACGGCTGGTGAGCAGTGCCACTTGGGCATCTGTAAGGCCCTCTGAAAGCTCTATTGTGGGCTACTGAGGGGAGGTTTTTGCTGGTGTGCTGCTTTTTGTTTCTTTCAAATGCGAAGGCGCCTTCCTCTAAAGACTTCCAGGTGAGGAAAGCACTGGTTTTGAGGGAACTGAAAGATGAATTTTCTTTTTTATTCATGTGTCCTATGGTAGAACAATAGTGGAAAAGTAAGCACTTGTTCTTCCTTGACTACTCTGTAATAAGGTGAAGCACCACTTCACTTCAGAAGAGGTGTGGAGGAGTAAGTGGGGATGGATCAGGGCAGCTTTCCTAAGAGAAATGCTATTTGAATGAAGTTACAATGTAATAGATGACAGAGTATACCACAGTGTAGACAGTGATGCTACTGAGGATTGGTTTGGTCATTCATTTAAAAGGAACATTAGTTGGAAACTAAGATGAATCAGGAATTTTACTAGACTTTGGATACCCAAGAATGAATTACATGTGGCTCATGATAGTCTGGTTAAGAAAATGGAAAGTTAAAAAATATAGAGGAAATGACCATTTTAACTGTTCTTCACCAAGTACCAACAAACAAAGTCAAATGTCTGTAAAATGGAAGTAAAAATGCTCATGAGGGAATTGTGGGAGCTCTGTTGACATCCAGGAAGGATAAGCCTTGAAACCTTCTAAGACCTAGAATTCCTGACAGGAAAAATACTTCTGTCTTTTCTAAGTAAGAATATGAACTCTAGACAAATAGCTTAAAGTCATGGGCTGGAGAGATGGCCTAGTGGTTAAGAGCACCGACCGCTCTTGCAGAGAACCCGGGTTCGATCCCCAGCACCCACATGGCAGCCGAGAACCGTCTGAAACTCCAATTCCAGGAGAACTCCAGTGCCAGGGGAATCCGACACCCTCTTCTGACCTCCGCAGCATTGCACGACACGATGCACAAATTTGCATGCAGACTACATTCATACACATACAGAAATAAATAAAATTAATAAAAAAATTTAAAAAAAGTCAGAGTACTGTCCTGGAGTGTTGTTGATGCTGTATAAATATGTTCAGGGGTGATAATCTTTGTTAAAAAGATGAGAGTATTTTTTAATCGATCAAAGACTTTCATGGTTACTTTACTCCCAGTTTACATAGTGAACGCTTGAGTGAGCAGGCCATGGTTGTTTTTCTCTGCCTAGCTTATTCCCCCCGACATAACGTCCTCTTGCTCAGGGCTGGCTGGTGTTTTGTGGGGAGGTGAAGCTGGAGCTCTCTAAGCAGTGGGGGTTCTGCAGGCAGTGTCTCATGTGGGTCTTATGGAAGATGCTTCTCATGGGGAAGATCTTCTTCATAGCCAGTTTGGGACAGAGGCTGGGGAAAGTACAGAGAGGGTAAGCAGAGGTTGCTACCAATGAAGCTAAGTCATGTCTATCAGGTTTGGGGTGCAGTCAGTAAGCATCTCTAGGGGCCCAGGGGAGATAGGCTTGTCTGTTTTTCTTCATTGTATTACCTTTGAGGCCCTGAAATAACCCCGGGAATCAAAGGACCTTTATACATGTCTGATCCTAGACTTTATGCTCATATGGCTGAATCTGGTCTTGAAGTCTAAACTGAATTAAATTTGAAAACAAATGCTGTGATATTTCTTGCCTCTTAACTGTAGTGGGACAGTTTATAACTTTATGTCCACATGTTTTTACATGCACATGTATATATGTTACTGTACACATACTCCTTTCATACCATCCCAGTCTTTATGCATGCATCCTAAAATGTTCAGCCTCACTTGACAACCTAGAAATGCTTACTCACCATTCAAAATTCATGTCAAATACCATGTCTTCCTTTGAATAAGCAGAGATTAGAAAGTCTAAAAATAATTCCAAGCTTCTTAATTGGCAATATACTAAAGTGCCTGCCTTGCTTAAATCAGGCTGGTTATGAGGACTGAATTAAATTACGTGTAATAGAAGGTCTTTAAGGTTGGGGGGCCCTGTTAGCTAGAGTCATGGAGCAGAGGAATTCAGTGTAGAGATGACAGATCTTGAGGGAACTGGGGTTTCTTTTCTGTAACATTCTGACACATCTGGAATTGACTGTTCTTTAAAATTAAAATCCATTAAAACCTTTCACATTTTATAAACACCTAATTTGTTTTGGAAATTGCATTATTTTCATTAAAGATTCTTAATATTCAGGAATTTTTTTTTGGCTGTGATTCCCTAGGCCTTTTGCACTTTTAATTTGTCTCAACAAATAATTATAAACAGAAGTAGGAGGCTACATTTATTGAAGTCATACAATTCATTTCATTCATTTTTAGTTGAAATTTCACATTGTACAAACCTGGACCGACTATGTTTACATCACCTTTCTAAAGGCGTGATAGAGTCAATGAGAGGTGGACCCAAGTCTTTCTGAGGGCAGTTTTTCTTCTCCTATCACATTGCTCTGCAAGGCAGAAATCAATTTCCAATTTGCTCTGTTTTTAAAAATACCCAGAACCTGACCACTCCAACTACTTCTGACTACCTCCACTGCCTCTACCCTGGCCTTAATTACTCTTACATTTCCTCCTTATTTTTCTTTTTCTCTCTTTGACCCCAATAATGTACTCTTAATAGCTGATGTGGTCTTTTTAAAAATACAATTCAGGTCATGTCACTCTCGGCACAAAATATTTCAGTCGTTTCCATTTCATGCAGAGAAAAGCCAGAGTCCCTTGAATGACCTAGGAGACATCTCTCTGTCTGTTTCTATAGCTCACTACCTTTCTCTCCCTGCCTCTCTTCCTTTCTCCCTCCCTCTCCCTTGCTCTGTCTCTGTCTCCCCTCTCTGATCCCCAGTTTCTTCTACCTGCTCCTCAATGCATACACACCCGAGGATCTGTACTATAATGCACCAGCTTTTGTGCATTATGTCATTGCTCAAATCTCATTTTTTTCATTGAGGTGTGCCTTGATCTATTATTTAAAACTGCCACCCCAATGGGATCTAAGCTATGATAGCTTAGGATTTTTAAGCCTTTGAAGAAATGCTTTAAGTCTCTAAAATTCTCTACATCTGTGTTCAGTGATCACTTCTTTATGCTGAAATACAAAATTGGAATAGATGTAAAATACCACAAATATGTAATCACGGGTGACAGAGACTGAAGTAAGTTTTTCCTCAACTGTTCTTTATCATAATACTTTCTCTGTTGTGACACTCATGTATGGTTACAAAATGGAAACCGAAGTTATGCAAAATATATAGCATTTCTATGTGTAATGTGCTTATGTATTTCATTGCTTTCATTTGCATTATAAAAATATATTGGCCATGACCTACAAAATTAATAATCATAATTCAATAATTGCTTATAACCCAAAACTGAAATCATATGGAATGATTGTTCTTCAAATTCTATTAACTTGGGAAATAAGATATGAACCTTATGTGATAAGTTCTTGAGAGCAAGTCATGGAGAGTGATGCCTGGGAATTAATTTATGCTTTTGAGGTATTGGCATGTGATTCTTTGGGAGAGCTGCATATTTGCATTAATCATAACAAGAGACTGTAGACTAAGTTGCAAAGTAGTAATTAATAACATGCTTATATTTTATTACTGTTACTTGTTAAATTAGAACTCTTGTATGAGAAATGTTTTGTCCCATTGTTGGGTCAGAAAGTTTCTTTTTTGCCCCCTTTTTAAATGGAATTTTTGCAAATTTCATGAAATTTAAAAATTGTATTTAGATACCCTCCTGTATCTGTACCTCCTTACTAGCCTCCCACCAAATTACCTGTCCTCTAATGTGAGACCTACAGAGAGTCAGCTTTGTGTACCCAAATGCTCTTTGCTGTGGACTCATCCCCTGGAGTCTGGAGAAGATTTCTTTTTGATCTTATCTTTCCTTCTGAATTTCAGTAGTTTGATTTTTCAGTTAACATTTGTTTTCCTCTAGTTATATTAGATACTAACAGTGAGGGAAAAAAAACTTCTGATGAAAAAGAATTTGCTCTTCATGATTTTAAAGTATTATAATGTAAATTCATAACCTTTGTAGCTTATCGTATAGTTAAATTAGAAAATATTTTAACTTCTGAGCACAGAAAATGTTATCGTTATCTGTAATGTCTAAACAGTGCATTCTCTAAATCTGAAATTTCTTAATATAGAAGTGAAAGCAGGAAGCTTTCTTAGGAAGCCAGTTCTTACAGTTGAGAGACGTAGAAACTGTGTGTCTAGAGGAAAGGTTGTAGCGAGCTCACAGCTGGAACCCAAGCTGACTTCTTGAGCATGCTTTTCCCACTCCGCCTCTTCCCTTGTGGTTGTGATCTTGCCTGCCCAGACCCTGTGTTGTCCTGCATATGTGTGGTTTATGCTGTTACAGCCCTCTTCTCACAATGCACACATTCAACTGTACACTTTTGCCATTACTGACATTTTTAAACAAGAAATTATAATTGGAACAATTAGAGATGTGTCAGTGGAAAGGCAATGAAAGAGGGCCATTAAATGCTAATAAATGCCTCTCCTCATGGTTGTGATTTTTTCTTTTCTAAGAATTTGAGCTCTTTTCATTGGTGCTTTTAAGTGGCTAGAAATAGCACTTGCAGCATACATGTAGAATACTCTAGACACCAGGGGTTGGGTTAATTCTGTGTTTTAATCGAGAAGGCTGTGGTTGGAATGCGTGCTGATTCTTCTCCTGGGTTAAGTGTTCATTCCATGTTCATTCCGCCTTTTCTGGTGGAATGCATTAAAAAACATCTTCAGAGCACTCAGGGAGTGAAGTCTTTAGGTAGCTAGTGACTTCCAATGAAGCCGATGGAAAGGCTAAAGTTATAGCTGTTATTTTGATAGATTTTCCTTTTGGACTGCCTGAAAAATCTATACACAGTGTGACAAAATGAATGCAACTTGTCTGTACTCTAAATGCCTAAGGCTAGCAAATGATAATCACTACTTGTTGATATTGAGCTGTATTAATTATTTGGGTAAACAATTCCTAAATGAATTTCAAGATAACTTACTCTTCTGAAAAGGAATACTGATGGTCGTGATGGTCAGAGTTAACATTTTCTGACTGCTTACTGTATGTTAGATATTATTGTAAGTACTTCAGTCTTCTCTATGGGTTCAGATATCCAGAGGGCTCCAACAACCAAGTGTGATTTTTGTAATACAAACTCAGTTATTGGCAAACATCCCCTGAGTGGCAGGGGGCTACCTACAGTTTGTGTTTACCTCTCTAAGTGAGTATTCAACATGCTTTGTCACAGAAATATTGACATGTTTTATACAAGCTGCTGTTTTAGGTATATGCAGTATGATTTATCTTTTTATTCCTTTCTTCATTTTTATTTTTTTCCTTTCTTCTTTTGATGCATATGTGTGTATGCATATTTGCATGTATGTCGGTGCATGTGTGTTTGGACATGTAGAGGCCTGAGGTTGATATTAAAAAATCTTCCTCAGTTGCTCATTCACCTAATTCATCTCAATTGACTGTTTTTCAAGCAAACCCCAAGCTGGCCAGTATGGCTCGTCTCCATAGCCAGCTTGCCCCAGGCTCCTCTGTCTCTGCCTTCCAAGGCTGGAATTACAGATGAGCTGCCATATCCACCTGGCACATGGGTTCAAGATGTCCAAACTCTCATTCATATGCTTATACAACATCGGAACAGAGCCAGCTTCCCAGCTCTGATGGTGCTTAAGCTTCATGCATTATTTCATCTTTTTTCCTTTCATAATCGCCTTTAAGCTTATAGATTAATAGCATCAACTCACATTGTTTTGAAATAGAGCTCTATAATGTTTTCATCTTGCAAGTTTAAAACCCAGAGCCCATTGGAATAAACCCCTTTTTTCTTCAGTCCCAACCCTGTGGTTGATGCCAGTTTATCTTCTGTTTTGATTATCTTGATTTCCTTAAATAAATGGAATCATATAGCATTTGTCCTTAAAAATATCCTTTTTGGTTGGCTTATTTTGCTTAGTATGATTTCCTCAATGATTATTGATGTGGTATATAGTATATGCCCAGAGTTCTTACTTTACTGAGGCTGAGGACTATTCTGTTGTACATGAACACCTCACCCCATCTACCCATTCATTTACTGATGGACATTGTTTCTTCCTCCTGTACCATGCCAGTGCTATTGTTAACAAGAATGTCTAATTCTTCCTTGAAGGTAAATGCCCAGAAATGAGAGTTTTGGATCATATGGTTGAATTTAACTTTTATTTATTTTTATTCATTGGATATTTTATATATGTATACTAAAATGAGAAAAAAACCCGAGTTACATTTAACATCTGGCTACAAGCAATAAAGGAGTCTCGAATCCTCTTTCAGATTTACAGATGAGGAAACATCTGTATTATTGGATCCCAAATTCAAAATTTTTTTAAAAATTTATTTTTGTATGTGTATGAATGTACTGTCTGCATGCAGGTCTGTGCACCCATGTCGTGCAATGCCGCGGAGGTCAGAAGAGGGTGTCGGATTCCCCTGGAACTGGAGTTCTCCTGGAATTGGAGTTCCAGATGGTTCTCGGCCGCCATGTGGGTGTTGGGGATCAAACCCAGGTCCTCTGCAAGAGAGGTCGGCGCTCTCAACCGCTAGGCCATCTCTCCAGCCCCGGATCCCAAATTCAAACCCAGGCATGTTAGTGCAAGAACTTGTGTTCTAGATCAGCTTACTATGTTATATTAAAAGCATCTCACAGAAGCCAATGCTATGCTAATTTGTAATAAAACTCCTAATGAAGCAAATTCAGGTTTGAATGGTATTCTTCCTTTGATCTCTCTCTCTATCCTTCATTTCCCACATTAAATTTCTCTTAAACACCAACAGCTGTGGGTTTATTTAGTGTAACTTGCTGCAAGTGATACAGCAAGATACATCATTCTAGTCAGCCTGCTGATCTGATCTCCTTTGGGCTTTGGACAGTTTCAGATGTTTGTGTCTTATTTTAAAGGGGTGGAGATAGGTCTTAGGAGAAGGAACAAACACTGCTGCTGAGGCAAGTGGTGCCCTGAGGTGTCAAGGATGGGCTGTCAGTGCAGAGGACAGCACCATCAGATTAGTGCCATCCAACATTGCTATGTCTGTTGCACACTCGTAGTTGGCTGATCACCAGTGGACATGTAGTTCATGTGCCTTTCTGGACTTACACAGATAGCTGACACAGCCTAACAGGTTCACTCAAAGAAACATAAAAAAAGTAATTCTTGCTGGATGTGGTGGCACACGCCTTTAATCCTAGCACTTGGGAGGCAGAGGCAGGCAGATCTCTGTGAGTTCAAGGCCAGCCTGGTCTACAGAGTGAGCTCCAGGCCAGCTGGGACTAAAGGGAAACCCTGTCTCAAAAATACCAAAAAAAAAAGTAATTCTTTTTTAAATTTTTTAAAAATGTATTATTTTTTATGTGTATGAGTGTACTGTCTGCATGTAGGTTGGTGCACCCATGTCGTGCAATGCCACAGAGGTCAGAAGAGATGGCTCAGCGGTTAAGAGCGTCGACTGCTCTTGCAGAGGACCCAGGTTTGATTTCCAGCACCCACATGGCAGCTAAAAAAGTAATTCTTGGGGCTGGAGAGATGGCCTAGCGGTTAAGAGCACTGACTGCTCTTGCAGAGGACCTGAGTTCGATCCCCAGCACCCGCATGGCGGCTGAGAACTGTTTGTAACTCCAATTCCAGGAGAAATCCAGTTCCAGGGGAATCCGACATCCTCTTCTGACCACCGCAGCATTGCACGACAAGGGTGCACAAACCTACATGCAGACAGTACATTCATACATATAAAAAAAAGTAATTCTTACGTTGATTTGTTAATGTGTCAATAGGTTCACTCAAAGAAACATAAAAAAGTAATTCTTTTTTTTTTGGTCTTTTTGAGACAGGGTCTCCCTGTAGCCCCAGCTGTCCTGGAACTCACTCTGTAGACCAGGCTGGCCTTGAACTCACAAAGATCCGCCTGCCTCTGCCTCCCAAGTGCTAGGATTAAAGGCGTGCGCCACCAC
>VZQC01000745.1:1175833-1197570 GCA_009823505.1 Rhizomys pruinosus | reverse complement strand
CCCCCCCCCCCGCCAGAGTTCATGGATTCTGTCACACGTGTCAAGTCCTGTCTTGCATCTTTTTGGGAAACTCTGTAGGAAATGTAGCTGAAAGGACTGAACGTTTACCATTCTGAGTTTCTCTTCCTCTTTCCTGGCTTATACCAGATTCTTGATAGAGTTGGTATTTCCCCTGAGGTAAAATTGGATTTTGGAGGGACAAAAATCTCCCCTTTATGTTTAAAGACCAAATGTATCTGCTGATATATCTGATATCAAGTCTAATAGGGGAAATTTTAATGGGGGAAAATATGAAACGATGTTTTTATAAGGAGATGGCAATGAGAAGAAAGTTGAAAAGCCCACCCTAAAACACAGGATTTTCTGCTCCCTGTCTTTCCTCAATTGTATAAGGTGACTCAAGTGACTTAGAATGTCGTCACTATCCTAGGATTTTGTCTTTTTTTCCCTTCTGCCATCTTTGTCGTGTGGCTTCTATCTGCAGGATGACCTTGCAGTTTCAGATGGCTGCTGAGGCTCTACTCTCATATACAGCTAACAGGAAGAAGAAAGGAGAGGAAGGGCAAAAAGTACACTTGACTGAAATCAGACCTTTTAAAAGGAACCATCTGATGCCACCCAGCAATCTCTAATGACATCTTATTGTGCAAATCACAGCACATCCTCAAGGGAGGCTGGGAGATTCTGGTTAATTGGTTGGTTAGGCACACTGCCATCATCAGTGAAATTTGGGTTGTGTTAGTAAGAAAGGAAAAGTGGAGATTGGGCAGGCAAGTATCAGTCCATCTAGTAAGTAGTTTCTTTTGTCATTCGTATTCAGGTTAGTTAAGGTAAAACTTGTGATTTTGGAAGACGTGAATTCTTTTAAGTGATTATTTTGTACCATTAACTAAACACAGTGATTTGTGACTGAGTGTATGTCAGCGGAAGAGCATGTGGACATAGAATTTGTAAACTGAGAACTGTTTTCCTTCAGTTCCCAGATCTCTGATTCAGAAACTTTGCATTCTTAATGTTTCAATGGAACTATCAACTATTGATTCATTCCACTGATGAAAATGTACTGCTTAGAAATTTTGAATGTTGTGGATAGTAATATTTGTAGTTGTTACAAAAGAAATGAGTGTCCTGCAGCTATGTTTCCATGTGTTTCAAAGAAAATGTTGGCATTGAACAGTTTAAATTATAGAGTAACTGGTAGCATCAAAATGTGGTCTTTTACCAGTTAGGAAGTGCTAGTATCTTTTTACCAATTAGGAAGTGCTAGAATCTTTTACCAATTAGGAAGTGCTAGTATCTTTTACCAATTAGGAAGTGCTAGTACCTTTTACCAATTAGGAAGTGCTAGTATCTTTAACCTGTGCAGTAATGTGGGGAAACTGCAGTGGGAAATTCTCAAGAGAATCTGTGGATTTTGGCACTGTTATTTCCTACAGAAGTTAAAGTGGCATTGTAATGGTTGGCAAGGCTCTGGGGTGAGGGAATGCAGGCACAGAGGCATTTTAACAGCACAGTTGTGCTCAGGGTGGAATCAGATCTATGATGTCAGTGCTTCTTGAGGCAGGGGTGGGCACTATTTTTAGACATCTGTCTCTGTTTCTGTGGCCTCTCTGCCTCTCTGCTTCTCTTTTTCTCTCTCTGCCTCCATTTTTTCGGATTATCATTTTGCAGCATTTTGAGATAGTGGTCACACAGGATATTCTGGAGTGCAGAAAATTATACTTTAAGGAATAATTTTAATAGAGGTTTTTCTGTTTTTAAAGACCAATTATTAAAAGTATATTGTTTCTTGGATCAAAAGTTGTTGTTTTGTTTTCTTTAAATTCTGTCATGTCTTTAGATAGAGTCAGTAATCTGGGTCTACTTTGTGTTTCATATTTTCCTTTTTTGTGACTACTTTTTGATTATATATGTTCACTAAAAATAATAATTTCTCTCCCAGCACTTGGGAGACAGAGGCAAGCGGATCTGGATCTTCATGAGTTCAAGACCAGCCTGGTCTACATAGTGAGTTCCAGGCCAGCTGGGGCTACAGGGAGACTCTGTCTCAAAAAATTTCTCAGCATTTGGGAGGCAGAGACAGGTGGATTTCTGTGAGATTGAGGCCAGTCTGGTCTATATAGTAAGTTCCAGAGCAGCTGAGGTTACAGAGAGACCCTGTCTCAGAAAAAATAAAACAGAAAATTCAACTTATTTCACAAATTTTTGGTAAATTGACTTCTTCTTTATTGCATTTGTATAATGCCACTTAGCTGTTTACCCATTGAAGAATTTGATACAGAACTGTATTAACAGTGTTAAGACAATATAGAATAACAAGGACTCTTCCTGGAAGAGGAGATAGAAAGTGTTTAATATATTTAATACCTAGGCACTGAATAAGGCACTGGGGAAACACATAGGGTGACAGGACAAGTCTGTGAACAGACCAGTGTGTGTGGAGAGCTTAGACAGATGCTTGTAATGGGGGGAAGACTAAGAGAGGCTCCCAGGAAAGATGATCCATAGCTGAAGTTCAATGGCTGGCTAGAGGGAGCCTTGGGGAAGGGAGCCCCAAGAAGGGGCCACAGGTATGCCGAAGCACCAAGGCTGGGCAAGCAGGTACACAGAGATTTTTGTTAGAAGGCAAGTTTTTTTTTTTTCATTATTTACTTCTATAGCTCCAGTATCCACAGCTGCTTTTAGCATGTAGTCAGCATGTACTGAATGTTTGCTGAATCAGAAGGTCAAATGAGCCCCATGTCTGCAATGTCTTTAGGGAATCATTGAGAGAAGATTTTGTATATGATACTGAAATACAGCTGCATGCCGAAGACAACAGAAAGCCATCCAATGACTTAAAAGTGGAAATGATGTTATGGGACTAATGCTGATATCAAACCTGGCTTGGAGAGCACTCAAACTGGATTTGGAGAAATTACTTGTGAGATTATGGTAGTAGTTGTATACATGATAGAGACATTATTGCAGGGGTATACATGTAACTGGTGGTGTCTGTAGTGATGATAGAAATAGAGGAGAACAGCTAACTGGTGAGATATTAAGAAGGCAGAATCAGAAGGACTTAGTGACCAAATTGTAATGGACGGTAGAGGATGATGGTGGCAGGCTGGTTCTCATGTGCTGCTTTTGGCTGATATGTATGGATGCAGGTAGTGTGGGGTCTGACTAGGAATGAAGGAAGAGAAGCATGCTGGATAAAATGAATTATACTGACACTGACATCTAAATAGAGAAATTTAAAGAGTGTGACTTATATATATATCTATACATCTATGCATCTATCTATGTATACCTATCTATGCATCTATCTATGTGTCTATATATGTATGTATGTATCTATGCATCTATCTGTGCATGTATATATGTATGTATGTATCTGTCTATCTATCATCTATCTATCTATCTATCTATCTATCTATCTATCTATCTATCATCTATCATCTATCTATCTATCATCATCTGTCTATTGTCAAGGTCTCACTAGTCCAAGCTGGCCTTGAACTCATGATCCTCCACCCTCAGCTTCCCAGGTGCTGATGTGTACCACAGTGTCTAGTGTAGTATGATTTTTTTTTTTAAATCTGGTGTTTGTCTTACCTCTTTGGAGAATACTTGCAAACATTCCAGCTAATTTCAGCTAATTTCTTTCTTTCAGCGACCCATTATGTATTTAGTTTTCTGAGAGTCTGTATTCATCACTCCTTCCCACTCTATTTTGACTTATTTAGTCTCTTAGTTTCAACTGCCTCCTCCGTTGATGACTGTCAAATTATCTGAAGACAGGACTTTCATCTTTCGTTCCATCTGTTCAGTTTAATTGTGAGTTTCTTGTCTCTGACTGGATATTTATAAGGCATCTAAAGATCAACGTGTCCAAATATGTAGCCCTCATTGTGTTCTCCTTTTTTTAAAAAAGTGTAATAATGGTCTAGAACACAGATATAGGTCTGAGTCCTGAATGTGAGTTTGTGTAAAAGCTTTGTGACCCTTTATGTAAAAATTATGTAACTTTTCTATATTTGAGTTTCCTCATTTATGAAGCGAAAACGTTAATAGTACCTACCTCATAGGGTCATTGTGGGGGAAGGGGGAGAGAGGAGTGTGGCTAATCCTGGCACAGTAATCATCATGTAAATATCATCTATAATCAAATCTTTCTCTTCCTATACGTCCTACCCTGATTAGCATACCACTGTGCAATTTAACAGAATTCTTCCATGATCCAATACTCCACATCAAAGCAATAATCAAACCCTGTTGTTTGCTTCTCTTCTTATTTCTGTCCTGGGCCTGACCCTTATTATCATCTTGAATGACTTAGACTGACCAGTGGCCATTTTCTCCATCTTACGTCTCTTTCTTCCTTTTTCAACATTCACTAGTTTTCTGAAATGCAAATCTGATCACATAAAGCACCAGTCCATCTTATTCTCATGGAAACAAGCATACACCTACCAGGAAGGCTTCTAGGGTTCACTTCCTTCTCTCTCATTCTGAGTGTTTAATATTTGCAGTTACTTAATGTTCTGCTGCACTCTGCTTTTCCTTGTCTCTGAGCATTCTGATTCTCTGTAGAATGCCTCCTTTTTCATGTTTCTTTCCAAAACTGTTTCACACAAACAGAATAGATGTTACTTGCTCTGTGTTGATCCTATGCTTTGGAGTCAATCTGTGGCACCTGCCATGCTTATTCTAGTGATTCCTATGTGGCTCTCCAAGACAGAACTTACATATCCTTGAATGAGCTACAGGAACTAACTTTGAGGAGAGTAAGAATTATGCCTCCCATATTTTGTTACAGGCAGCCATTAAACATTTGTTTATTGAACAGATCATCTAGCTAATGGTCATCTACATAGCCATTGAAGAAATCTGTCTATCTTTTATTTGCTGCCAAGAAGGAAAACATGATTAAGCTATCTGGAGACTCTAGCTGGGCTCTCCCGCTGCACTTCCAATGTCCAGTCATCTCCTATTGGAACAATAGTAATGTTTCTTGGTGGTGACTAAGTTTCTGAAAGGGGCTATTAACAAACTCTGCCAATTCCATTCTTTATGTGGTATGATGCAAACTGTTATTTACTTTTTGTTTATGAGTCATGAAACTAGGAAAAGTGTTGACTTACTGCCTGAAAATCTGCCAAGACTACAGACTGATGCTTCATGGACGGGTGTTGAGAGATAAGAAAGCCATTTGAGTTGTAGTTGCTGGAGAACAGGGAGGACAGCACTTCTCCTGCCCTAAGGACTGGAAAGTCACTATAGAGAAGATGGTTGCTAGAGTCAACTTACTAATGCCTCATCTTCAGATTAGTCTTCTCTTACCTTGATGATCATTTTTTGGGGGAAATGGTGTGTGTGTGTGTATGCTTATTGTGTTTATGTGTCTGTTTAGATGGGGTCTCTGGTCTCTCATATCTCTCTATATTTGTGTCTTAGACCACAGTTTTAAATAAAATATAGACTTTAAATTTCCAGTCATTATTTCCTCCACATTCAGATAGTAGACCCATTTCCCCATAAAACATGCTTATGGGAAACAAAAAGCCAACTGCCTCTTACATGGAAAAAAAATGAAATGGGGATCAAATTATCAAGTGGTTGGATGATTGCACTCAATGGATAATGAATTATTCATGACTATTTGTGTGGGTGCCTGGCTTGGTGTGGATGGAGGCAGGGATAACAGACTGAGCATTCCAAACCATTGCAGCTGGTCCACACCAAGGGGACAGTTCAAATGGGTTCAGTGGCTCCTCAACTCGTATTCCACTCAAAAAGTGTTGGGGGCTTAAGGCATTTTTTTTTCAAAAGAATACTCCAATATTACAGAGAACACATTATTACTATAATGTAGCAATAGCAATGGAAATGTTAATACATATTTCTATTGTGCTTGGGTTTTTAATGTGCTGCTGCATGCTGTTTCTTTTGAGCCATATAATTTGGGCTGTAGTTTGGATTACTGAAACAGGTAGAGAGATCCTTTTGCCTGTACAGTGGTGGAGCTGGTATTCAAAGTGGTGTTTTTTGTCTCTCTTTTAAGATCTCATGCCCTCAGCTCATAAGGCACGAGGATTCTGGGCATATGGTTTTAATTTTGCTGGGTTATCAGACTGAGTTTTATTTTCAGGATGCCAGACTAACCACTCACTCTTCATTAGAGATTTCTATCTAGTGCTTTGTCATATTCCAGAGGTTCCTATGAAACAGGAGAGCCATATTTGGTTCCCCAATAATTTCACTGTTGGAAAGATTGTGTATGTTGGAGAGAGGACTATGAGTCAGTAGGAAACAGGTTGGATATGTGATTTATTCCTCATAATGTAACATTTTACTTAATAAAATGAAAAGGTAGAGAAAAGCATTAGCTGTGTCTGTGGGGTTACTTTCAGCCAGACATATGAAAATTGTTTGCTAGTTCTAATATTAGATATGTTGTGTTTTATTTTAGTAATGTTCAGTGGAACTGAGACTAAATCTACATCATAAATGCACAGTCACAAGCACGAAGTGAAGCAAACTCCTGAGTGACTTGTAAAATCAAGAAATCTCTTTTCATCTCATTTTCTTTTCTTTATCCTTCCTCTTTTCTTTATTCCTGTTTTAAGGAAGAAAATATTGATTTTTCCAAAGGTATTTAAGACATATTTCTGTTTGACATCAGTATAGCCTAAAGCTTCATTCGTGGAAGCTCTGATCGCCTTCAGCCTTTTACTCTGGTGTTTGATTTTTTCTCTTCATTCATTTTGACTTTCAAATTAACCTCTTCCATGTTGGTTGTGGGCACAGAACATAGATGATCTGTTCTGTGTTTTTGTTTGTTTGAGACAGAGTCGCTCTGTGCAGTTTAACTGGGCTTGAACTCGGGATTCTCCTCCCTCACCTTCCTGAGTGTTGGGACTACAGATGTGCACCGTCCCACCCCATTAATGCATTTAAAGGAATAAAAGCACTTTTTATTTCAAGTGGAATTTTTAAAAAGGGAAAACATGAATTTCTTTTTCACTGTTCTCTATTTCAGTTGTATCAGTGACTTCTACATGGTTCTCAGTCCTTGGAGCTAAGGAATAAGCCATTAGCATAGTTAAGGGGCCGTTTAGTACAACTGACTCTTTCAGAATATATATTAGTACTTGCAAAATCAATCAGTTATAGGGGAAATTTTGCTTAATTTTATATCTGTGAGTCTCCTGGGCAGAGTATCAGTGACTGTAGTGCTGTGGGCTTTGGGGCATTCCTTCCAGCCTTTGCCTGTTTCCTAAATTGCTAGTCATTGAAATCTCATCATGTTGAAGTTCTTTCTGTAAAATTCTTTCCATTGGAGAAAACGTTCAGGATATTTAGAAAATAAAACATAATTTACTCTCTTAGTAATGGTCGACATTTGATGTTGCTGATATTGATCTTGACTGATTTTGTATTTGTCAGAAGGAATCTGGGTTTAGTTTCAGCATCGTATGTTTTTTTTATTAATGTTGATTCCCTGGAAGGGAAAATAAATATGCAATACACAGGTGAATGATGTGTCTTAGTGAGGGCTCTATGTAATATTGGGTTAATTGTCGATATAGGTTTTTTTTTTAGCTTTGCAAATGCTTCTTTCACAGGTGGATCTAGTCTTCTTGAGGCAGGGAATACACTGAAAGACTGGGAATTAGAAGAATTCCTATGGAACCAAGTTTATAAATGTGGAGGTGGTAAGAGCTCCACAGTATTTCATCTGTGACTTCTTGTTGCTTTTCAGGGACTTTCTTCCTCGAGGATCTGGCATCGTGACCAGAAGACCTCTTGTGCTCCAGCTTGTGACTTCTAAAGCAGGTAAGAGAAGTCTTATATGCATGTAGATTTTAACACTGTTTTCCTATGCCAAGAAAATATTTGCTCATTGTAACCCATCTACGTACATTTGTATTACAACATAATCACCAGCACTCTTTGACATGTGCCCTTTCTGCATGAATGAATGTGAAGTGTGTGAGTATTTGGTCATGAAATTCAACTGTCTAATAGCACTGTCTGTGTATATATAAATGTGTATCTGTATTTATATTTGGCTATGTACCTGTGCTTGCATTTAATACACCATAACTTGACAGGAGGCTGATGTATTTTCATTTTATTCAGCAACTGTGATATTGGATATTTTCATGTTTCTTTTCCATTTGCATTTATTCTACTCTGAAAAGGTTATTTTACATTTTTCTACATTTCTGTTATATGGATTTTTACTACTTTTCCTATTAATCCGTTTGGCTGCTTAATATTTAAGCACTCATTAGGATTGTACCTCATGAATTGCAAATATTTTCGAAGGAATTATACAGATATATGTTCACCTATCATATAACCCAGGCAATTAAAGTGTAGTATTCAGTAGTTTGCATTATGTTCTTTGATAGGAATGACATCAAAATTTATTTAAGATGTTTCTAAAAGAAACCCTGAATGCTTTAATTGTTGCTATGTTATATCCCACATTCCCTCTAAGATATATATATCTATATATAATTATATTATATATATATATGGTCCAGGCTAAGGGCCTGAGTTGGAAGTATATATATATATTATATATATATATATATATATATATTCTATATATATGGCAGGTCTGTGCACCCGTTAAACAGTTATCTCATCATCGTTTCAAAATTGATTTAATAAATACCTGTAGGAAGCTTTCTTTTTGTGCTGAACAGGGACCACAAGGCCCTGCTAAGGGAAGGGGAACACAGTGCCTGCTTTGTGGACACTGTGGGGAACTGACCCCCCCACCCCCCAGTCAGTTACTTCTGTAACCTGACCTGAGTGGTACTTCCAACTCAGGCCCTTAGCCTGGACCCACGAGACACATGTTCCACTATTGGCCGTGACTTCCCACCTGCCCAGAGATTGCTGAAGCCTGGACAGGAATTTCCAGGCTGATGGCTGTTGGCCTATCTTCAGCCTATGTCCATTCACAACATCAGCTACCCAGATTGGTGGTCTGTTTGGGGACCTCTTTCCAACCCACTGGCCACCCGAATAAAATGCAGGCCTACCTTGGCCTGTATTCGTGCAATAATTAATAAAAAAATGATGGCCGGGAATTCTGTGATGATGTTACTTGGAAATTCAAATTTACTCCTTGCCACAGCCTGCTTTTATAAACCAAATGACGTCAGTTCCCAGAGCCAATCATAGGACCCCCAACTCCATGCCACTGCATCCTGTTGCCCCACCCAGCATCACCCAGCTAGGCCACGTTGTTTGCTCCTCCTTGGGGTGGGGTCAGAGAAATCCCTTGACTCTCATCCAC
Organism: Rhizomys pruinosus; assembly: GCA_009823505.1. Lineage (NCBI taxonomy): Eukaryota > Metazoa > Chordata > Mammalia > Rodentia > Spalacidae > Rhizomys > Rhizomys pruinosus. Next base: position 1,188,266 of record VZQC01000745.1, on the reverse strand, counting down.
ATGGTGCCCTGAGGCGTGCTAGCTGAAAACTAGCCTGCAATTCAAACTGGATCTTCCTACAAATCCCTATTGTACAATTACTGGAATTGTTGCGAAAAAGAGATTTATTGGCCAAGCTCCTTTTAACTGTGGGAATTTTGGTTGTGTATTGACAAGGGAGAGATACTTGTGAGCATTAAGGTCTTTCAGCACAGCCTACCACATACCTCTGGCCATGTTGTTCCTGTCCACCAGTCCTGTCCCTCTGTCTCTGATAATTCTTTCCTTTCTGATATTCAGAGAGGAACATGCTACACTTTCTATTTCTCTTTGTCATGAAGAAGTAACTAGAAATTGTTCTATGAGAGAGAACTTGTCTTCCGGTCCTTCAGATACTTCCCTAAAGGGCTTTGGCACCATGACACTCTAGCAGATGGCAGCTGAGAACACAGCTTGTTTATGTCCATCCTAGCTGATCAGTTTATAGGAGAGTCCTGTGTACCTATAGGTTTGGACTGCTGGAAGCCTAACAAAAGCCCCACATTATTCTACTCCTGAGGATATACCTAAAGGACTCTGTATCCTACTTCAGAGTTATTGCCTCATCTGTAGTCATTGCTGCTCTATTCCAAACAGCTAGGAGATGTCCATTAACTGCTGAATGGATAATGAAAATGCAGTATAGGTACATACATATAGTACATGGGATTTTATTCAGCTGCAAAGAAAAAGCAAATTCTGAAATTTGCAGATAAGTGGATGGAACTGAAAAAAAAAAAATAAACAGAGTAACCCAGGTATAGAAAGACAAATGCCGGGCTGGAGAGATGGCCTAGCGGTTAGGAGTGCCGACGCTCTCGCAGAGGACCCGGGTTCGATCCCCAGCACCCACATGGCGGCCGAGAGCCGTCTGAAACTCCAATTCCAGGAGAACTCCAGTTCCAGGGGCATCCGACACCCTCTTCTGACCTCCCCGGCGTTGCACGACACGGGTGCACAAACTTGCATGCAGACAGTACATTCATACACATACAGAAATAAATAAAATTAATTTAAAAAATGCTATAAAAAAAAGAAAGACAAATGCCATGTGTTTTTTTCTCATATGTAGATATTAGTTTCAAATCTCTGATTTTGTGTATTCAATGTGGAGAAACTGTAGAATCTAGGAAACTAGAATGAAGCCACGGGGGTGGGGCTTAAGGGGTGGCAGATAGTAGAACATAGGTAATATGAAAGTAGAGAGGATGAATCTTGGAGGTGGAAAGACTTAAGCCGGGAATTTGTGGAGATGAGGGAGACAGAGGGATAGGGACAAGTTAACCAAAATGAAGAGAATGTGGAAAAGCCATATGGGAACTTGATACTCTGAGAGCCAATTAAAGAATATAAGTTCAGCCAGGCGTGGTGGCACATGCCTTTAATCCTAGCACTTGGGAGGCAGAGGCAGGCGGATCTTTGTGAGTTCAAGGCCAGCCTGGTCTACAGAGTGAGTTCCAGGACAGCTGGGACTACAGGGAGACCCTGTCTCGAAAAGACCAAAAAAAAAAAAAAAAAGAATATAAATTCAATAAAAAGGGATAGAAGGGAGATCTTCTACATGGCTGGATGGTGTTGCTCCTAGAATCCATGGATTACTAGGCAAAAATCCCCTACCAGATGCGGAATACCTCCTGAAACGTCACTGCTCAGGAAGGACCCCAAGCCCCAGGGGCTCCCGAAACAATGCAGGCTCTTGCTCTTGATTGCCTACTGGAACCAAGTGGATTCTGAAGACACTGCTCACCGTCATTGCAAGATGCAGTGAAATCATGCTGGAACTGAGTTGGAAGCTTCCTCCCTGCTGGCTGCCAGGGAGGTGCCAGAAGATGCTCTGCAGGCTGCTGGGGAGAGGAGACATCAGGAGGTATCAGCTCAGCTGTGAAGCCTGTGAACTACCACAAACTTGCCAGGCAAGATGCACCCAGTTGTGGAATGGTGGCATGGCTATTACAGTTGCCGGCTGCTTTCTCTGATTTGATCTGAGCCCAATTCCACAAAAGGGAATTCATACCTAGTATTGTGAACCCAGTAAAAAATCCCATGACTGAAGTGCTCTTAGGGCCTGTGGGGTGATCTTCCTTTCTGCCTTTTTTTTTTTTTTTTTTGAGACGGTCTCCCCGTAGCCTCAGCTGGCCAGGAACTTGCTGTGTAGACCAGGCTGTCCTTAAATTCACAGAGATCTGCCTGCCTCTGCCTCCTGAGTGCTGGGGTTAAAGGTGTGTGCCACTACGTCCAGTTGATCTCCCTTCTTAGTAGTTATGTTTCTACCCCAAGACAAATGCTGCTGTCAGTCTTAAACAGAAAAGCTTTGATTTATAATGAGCGTTGGTGAATGCAGACTCATGACTAGCAAAGGTGCTGTGAATAAGTGAGAGTTGAGTTCTTAGACCTGAACAAGACATCTCTGTCACAGCCTCTAAGGCTTAGGGAACATTGCAGGAGAAGGGGCAGAAGGAATGTAGGAGCCAGGAGACAGGGAGAAAGGCACAGCCATTTCAATTATGACCTCACAACAACTATGACAGGTCTTGTGTATGGGGTCCCAACTGCTGTGAATTCATATGTGCAGTTGCCCTGTCATGTCCAGAAAACACTATTTTGTTGTGTATCTCATCCATCCCCTCTAGCTCTTATGATCTTTCCACTTCCTGTTTTACAATGATCCCTGAGTCTTGGGGATATGTGCATGTGCTATCTCGTTTAGACCTGAGCACTCACTAACAATAAAGGGCTTTTAAAAAGTCATATGTAAACAAAGCTATTACTGTACAAATTTCCTAAATAAAATATATAAAAAGAATTTACATAGAGTTACCTTATAAGAAGGGGACAACACCCCTATCCAGCACCAAAGGGTAGCAAATAAAAGCTTAGTGCCAAGAATGAGTTACCTCTTCTGGAGCTGTTGATGGTGGAGTGTGTGTGTGTGTGTGTGTCTGTGTGTGTGTCTATGTGTGTGTATGTCTGTGAGTGCATGCATGTATATGTGCATGTATGTGTGTCCATGTATGTGTGTGTATATGTGTGTGCATGTATGTGCATGTGTATGCGTGTGTGTGTTTGGAGGAGGCAAACAACTACTGTTCTTTGTTAGCCTACAGAACTGGATGGTAAAATCCTATTGCTGAAGATACTACATACCTGAGTCATAGAACATGGAGAACTCAAGCTGGTACTGACCTTGAAACTTTGTCTCTACTGTCTAGCTTTCATAGTGCTAGAAGGTGCAGTGCTGGTTTCTTTTTTGTCAAGTTGACATATCTGAGAAGAGGGAACTTCAGTTGTGGAATTACCTTCATCATATATTGGCTCTTGTCATGTTTGTGAGGCATTTTCTTTTTTTTTAATTTTATTATTTTTATTATGTGTATGAGCATATTGCCAACATACGTGTAAGTGCACCCATGTCGTGCAATGCCCATGGTGGTCAGAAGAAGGCATCAGATCCCCCAGAACTGGAATTACAGAAAGTTGTTAGCTACCATGTAGTTGTTTTAAGTGTTAATCAAACTCAGGTCCTCTGCAAGAGCAGTCAGTGCTCTTAACTGCTGAGTCATCTCTTCAGTCCCATGAGGCATTTTCTTAACTGTTAATTGATGTAGGAGGGTACAGCTCACAGTCAGCTGTGCCATCCTTAGGTAGATGGGCTTGAACTGTATAAGAAAAGTAGCTGAGTAAGCCAGGGCGACAAGCCAGTGAGCAGCATTCCTCCGTTCTCTGCTTCTGTTCCTGAGCTCCTGCCTGACCCCCCTCAGTGATAGACTGTGATCTGATTGTAAGCTGAAATAATCCTTTTTCTTCCAGAGTTGTTTTCAGTCAGAGTGTTTTACAGCAGCAATAGAAAGCAAACCAGGACAGGTGCCGTGCAAACTACTGGAAGGGAGAAGTAATCATCGGTCTTACCCAGCTGTGAACCCAGGGAGTTACAGTAACAACAAGCCTGGCCAGATATGCCTACTGGGGCAATGCTGGCACTAATGTCACGGGAGAAAGCAGCCACTTTTTTTTTTTTTTTTAATTTTTATTTCTGTTTATGTGTGAATGTACTGTCTGCATGCAAGTTTGTGCACACGTGTCGTGCAATGCCACGGAGGTCAGAAGAGGGTCTCGGATTCCCCTGGAACTGGAGTTTCAGACGGTTCTTGGCCACTATGTGGGTGCTGGGGATCGAACCCGGGTCCTCTGTAAGAGCGGTCAGCGCTCTTAACCGCTAGGCCATCTCTCCAGCCCAGCAGCCACTTTCTGATTAGATTTAAGGCCTGCTCCACAATATGGAGCCTATACCTGGAATCATTACCTGAGCCAAGGGCCTGTGGCTGGGCAGGTCATGGCCCTGGAGGACAGCCTACTACTCTTATGCTTAATGGACACAGCATCACACTGACTCCTAATTATCTGTCATAACTGCTCATAGATTAATTCACCTCTCAGCTCTCATCAGAGAAGCTTCTTTTTCCGTAGATGGTGTTTGGCACAGAGACTCACTGGTCAATATGCAGAGGAAAAGCACTTATCATTTTGATATTGTCATTTGAGCTTTACAGGAGCTTTCTTTAAAAAAAATTATTACAAAATTAGAAAATTTATAACAGAATAAAAAGTAGTTATCAGGAACAATACTGGTATTGTCTAATTAGGCATAGCCAATAACTTGGTCTATGTAATCTTATGTAACTTATGTCCTACTTAGGAAAAACAGACCCAGCAAAATTAAACATTTTATTGACAACCACACTGTTGGCTCAAGAGCAGAGTGTGATGAGTGCCTATGAGATACTGTTAATATAGCGTTTAAAATATTCTGATGAAACACCTTATTTTATACAATTAATAGATGCTAATAAAACATTTATTTACAATGCAAAAAATAAAAGCCTAGGAATTTTACTGCTTGCTTTTATGTTTACAAAATATACTGTACGTTTTACAGGGTATTTTATGGACAAAGCATAAATGCATAATAGCATTTATGGAAATTATTTAGTTGATTATAATTCCCCCTCTCTCTCTTTTTTTTTTTTTCTATCTGGGCTCATTTATTTGTGAGATCTGAAAAACACTGAAGTCAGAGGCAGGTGAACTCTGTGAGATGGAGGCCAGCCTGGTCTACATAGCAAGTTCCAGACCACTTGGGGCTACAGGAAGACTGTCTTTATTTTATTTTATTTTATTTTTTTAAGGGCAAACAAAAAGGCGGACCTAAGTTTTTATTTTGTAAGCTAAGACCGATTAATCTCAAACAACCCTAACTTGAACCAAATTGGACATAGGCAGTATATATAAAGAACCTTTACACAAATCTAGTTAGTAATTATTCATGTCTAAGATCTACACAACCCAGGGTCCCCAGAGTACAAGCATGTTGATCAAATAAAGGTCCAGTCCATTTTTGAGATCTCAGAAATTACCCCCATCTCTTTAGCCCTTACAGTCTAAAGCGCCCCGCTCTTCTGCATACGATCCCTGGGTCTCAGAGGAGGAGGGGCAAAAGTGGATGAGAAATAAAGCAGTCTATTTTTCTTTGAGGTGTCACTTTGAGCTCGGGTCTGTCCCAGGCTGTTTCCTTTCATGGGTTGGCGGTTTGTTTTGGGAATCCTTTGTTCAATCCTACTAACAAGCAAGCAGTGAGACAGCAAAGTTATTTAAATGGCATTGATTATCATGACAAGTTGCTCTGTGGGCACAGATACAAATATTTAGATGGCATATTGGTCTAGGTAGTAAGGCTTTTTTATATTGCTATTAATTACTAAAGGTTTTATTCTTTTTAAAATTTTATTTATTTTTTTATGTGTATGAATGTACTGTCTGCATGTAGGTTTGTTCCCCTCGTATCACGCAAAGCTGCAGAGGTCAGAAGAGGGTGTGGGATTCCTCTGGAACTGGAGTTAAACACGGTTCTCAGCTGCCATGTGGGTGCTCAGGATCAAACCGGGGCCCTCTGCAAGAGCAGTCGGCACTAGGCCATCTCCCCAGCCCCTAAAAGTTTAATACCAGCCATGTTATTCCCCCAAAGGAGTGGGCTAATTGCCAATTAGGTTTGGGTTACTTTCACAGTCACTAGCTGTACAATGTCTTCCAGGCAGGTGTAGAGTAGCAATGAGTCTTCCTTGACTTAGGGAGACCTTTCTTGTGCTTTCCAGTGGCCTTTGTCAATGCTCTCTGGCATTTTTAGAGGCCTAGGAAGACCATCTTTAAAAACATAATACAAACAAACAACAAAATGCACGGTTGAATTAAAATATGGGGAAGCTCTACAAGATGGCTGTAGTTACTAGAGGTAAGGCTTTATGTAATTCTTGATCATAAAGGGAATAGAAATAGTAAGTTAGGCTTGATCATGAGTGAGAAATTTTGAAGCCACAAAATTAGCAAAATTTATAACCACTAGCTAGCATATGTCTGATTGGCTACGGATTATAAATATCCAAGTCAGGCTAGCTGGGAATGGAGTAGAGAGTGGGGAAAGGAAACTAGGAGGGCTCACGGCAGAGACGGCTCACAGCAGAAATGGCTCACGGTAGAGACGGCTCACAGCAGAGAGCAGTTATTTGTAGGATACACCTTTCCGCATTTAAGACAGTGTCTTGCTATGATGTCCAGATCGTGGGTCAGTCTCCCAGTGCTGGGATTAAATCCATCACCACTTTTGGCTCAGAATATGTATTTTTTTAACTTTTAAAAACAGTCTATTTTTGCACTTATCTAATGTGTGAATGCCTCCCCGCACACATATGGCCAGCAGACATCTCGTCGGGATTGTTCTCTCCTTCCACCATGTGAATTTTGGGCATTGAACTCAGGTCTTCGATGGCATGTTCTCAAATTTGCTGAGCCATCTTACTGACCCAAGTTTTTTTTTTTTTAAAGCAGGATTCTGAATGTAAGGGTGCTCATTGCTCTTTATATTTAATCATGTCTGAACCTCAACTACTTTTTAAAAATAGAATGCAAGAGCATTTTAACATTTTATTTATTATTTTTATTTTATGTGTATGAGTGTATTGCCTGCAGGTGTGTAAGGGCACCCGTGTTGTGCAATGCCCATGGAGGTCAGAAGAAAGTGTCAGATTCCCCTGGAACTAGAGTTACAGATGGTTGGAAGCCACAACATGGGTGCCGGGAATCAAACTCAGGTCCTTCAGAAGAGTAGCCAATGCTCTTAACTGCTAAGCCACCTATCTAGCCCGCAAGAGCATTAAAAAAAAAAAAAAACCCTTTCATCTTTATGTAGTAAAGTTTTCCAACAAGGGTCAATTATTTATTCCCCACCCTACAGGGGACACCTCCCATTTTCAGTAGCTTCCACCAGGAGCAGGTGCTACTGGCATCTAGTCAGGTGCTGCTGCCTTCTACTTACACCCTGGTCTCCTCACTGCCAAGGATAGTGTTTCTAAAACAATGATGACTTGAGAAACTTCTTTGGGATAAGAAAATAATCTTTTCAAAAATTACGTTTTCTTTTTTCCTTAATAATTAACAATGCCTTTAATAGAAGATTAAAAGTTGATGGATATGGATGCTTGTGCAGAATCATCTCGACCCCTGACATAAATTTCACAGGAAATCTCCTCCATCACCCTGTCTTCCGAAGTCTGATGTTCAGGGCACTCATGTGCTTGTTTGACAGTGTAGCTGCTTTTTTTGAAGGTGCTATTAAACGTTTTCATTGGCTGTGGTTGTGCAAAATCATTTCGGAAAGGAAGTTCCATGGAACTGAGGTTGGTCCCGCTTTGTTTGACACTGGACGCTTGAGATCCACAGTGGTGGTCATGAATGCACCGGGAGGCTGTGGAGGAGCGCTGCATCTTCTGGTAGCTGTCTAGTTCCTCTGACAAGTCTGCCAGGTCTGTGGAAATCTCTTTCTCCCTTGGTGATATCAGTTCCTAATGAGGAGGATCAAATACTTCTTGGAACCCAGTTTTATTAAAAGCAGTTTTGCAAGCCATGACCTTTTTTGGGGGCTGTTTCACTTGCACTAAAATAGAAATAATAAGAACCAAGACAATCCCTGATGTAATGCCAATAATTGTTCCATGAGTTTTAGTGATTTGTTCAAATAGCCCAGCTGTTTTTTTCTTTACAGTGATTCTCATCCCAAGGGTATGCACAGTTTTGAACACCATTACAGACTAGAGAATTATTGATGCACATGTTGCTATGGCAAAAGAAAGTGCTTCTTGTACAAGGAGATTCCACAAAGGAAGTGAAGAGCATTCTAAACCTGCTAAGCCGACTCCCTTCATCTGCATACATCTGGATTACTCCAACTCCTGTTTTAAGCATTACACTAAATTCCAAATGACTCATTTTGAAAGCAAAGATACCAGAATATGTTCACTGTGCTGAGTAGCTATCAAAAAATTACACTTGGGGGCTGGGCGTGGTGGCTCACACCTTTAATCCTAGCACTCGGGAGGCAGAGGCAGGCGGATCTTTGTGAGTTCAAGGCCAGCCTGGTCTACAAAGTGAGTTCCAGGACAGCTGGGGCTACAGTCTTGAAAAGACAAAAAAAAAAAAATTACACTTGGATACAACTGCTTTTTCCATTTGACATGTGAGTGTACCAGCAAACAGTAGATCAGGTGCCGAGAGGGACTAAAGCAGTGGTGTGCTGGTAAATGCTCAGTAACCAGCTCCCTAGTGGAGAAAAGCCTGATTTGTAGCACTGGCCGATTTCCATAGTGTAAATACTCCCAGCACAGCCAGTGTCCACACAGTAAGGAAGAAAAGCACGTGGTGGACCTCAGGAGCTTCATCAGTCAGCTCCTGCAGGACACTGGAGGAACAAGGCATTTACCCTGGCCAGTTGTCACCCTCACTCCTGGGATTGCAGTTCTCACTTGACACCTCACCAACGCCTGTCCAGCTTTAGGTCTCCCAGGTCACATCTTTAGAAAACTCCCTTCTGACACCAAATTACAGTGACCCATCACTTCACATTTTCACTTATTATTAATAAAAGACAGACTCTAATTTTTCTCATCTTCACAATATTATATGATTGCTTTGGATCTCCTCCACTGTAAGTAGTGTCCTAAAACAAATTATATACAATAAGATTTAAGGCTTTAACTAGTCGTTTAGCAACTAATACAACTACAGTTGTAGACAAGTGGTTAAATATTACTAAATGGATATCATGTTAGAAAAGAGAGGGGGAGTTGAAGGGAGTCTGCTGCAGGTGCTGGCGCACCGGCCGGTCGGTCCTCCTCCTCCTCGGTGCTATCAGGTGCCCGCCATAACTGAAAAAGATCTACAATGCACCCCCTACACCTAAGGCTCAGGGAACATCTCAGAAGAGGAGATGGAAGAATGGAAGAGCGAGAGGAAGAAGGTACTGCTGCTCAACAATGCAGTCCAGACAGGACAAGGAAGTGCCTGCTGCTCAACAATGCAGTCCAGACAGGACAAGGAAGTGCCTGCTGCTCAACAATGCAGTCCAGAAGGACAAGGAAGTGCCTGCTGCTCGACAATGCAGTCCAGACAGGACAAGGAAGTGCCTGCTGCTAGACAATGCAGTCCAGACAGGACAAGGAAGTGCCTGCTGCTAGACAATGCAGTCCAGACAGGACAAGGAAGTGGAACCATGAAATTGCCATAGCTGTTTCAAAGATGTCTGCAGACCAGTTGGACTTTAAGTCCTGGTTCACGTATAATGATCAGGAGTTTTTTCTTCTAGTTTCATATATTCACCATGCATAATAGAAATATGCTGGTACTGTTTGAGGTAACAACACTGAAAATGTTTAAAAAGTTTATAACTCCTTTACTCTTCCATTTAAATATTTGGTTGAAATTGACATTTTAGAATAAGACGGTCTACTTTTACAAAGTACTGAGTGTTTTGTTTTCGATGTAACAAATTAACCTCATGGTGAAAACAGATGTTTCTGAACACATTCTTTCTTTTTTTAATTATTTATTTATTTTTTAAGGGATTCACAATATAAGAGCACAGTTGTCTTCAGATCACATTAACGTTGCTCAGTTTGCCATACAATTAGGTAATTGGTGCTAGCGTCCACAGATGAGGGACACCATTCGTCGTTTGACATATTCTTTCTTTTTTTTTTTTAATTTATTTTTGTATGTGTATGAATGTACTGTCTGCATGCAGGTCTGTGCACCCGTGTTGTGCAATGCCACGGAGGTCAGAAGAGGGTCTCGGATTCCCCTGGAACTGGAGTTTTCCTGGAATTGGAGTTACAGACGGTTCTTAGCCACCATGTGGGTGCTGGGGATAGAACTCTGCAAGAGCAGTCGGTGCTCTTACCACTAGGCTATCTCTCCAGCCCAACACATTCTTTCTTAACTGCAGCTCTGACCTTGTTCTGCTTCGTTTCTGGTTCTGTCGTTCTTCATGTAAAGTGCAGGCTACAGATTCAGAGCTCGAATTTCCTTGACTATAGCTACCATCAAAACTCAATGTGCACAGACACCCTGGGGAACATCTTAGAGATGCTCAGAGCTTTGATCCACTGGGTCCTGGTTAGGCCTGGGAGCTGTTTATTATTTTCTTTTAACGACCATCTCTGTGTGCTTTGACAGCTGCTGGGCTTTGAATCACATTCTGAGACACTCATATCAATTTCATCCCCTTCTTTCAGTGTTGCCATCTTTTCTTTTCTTAGATGTCTTTCTCTTTAATTTTTAATCAGACGTTTTGGTTGGGAAATGACAGATTATTTTTAAATTGTTTCCATGTTTGGTCATGGATGTGCATAGACATTTTTGCCTGTGCAGTGTGCATGGAAGGTTGTCATTCTCTGTTGAAATGGACACTCTCCTGTTGCTTGGACACATGGTTTAAGTAGCAGCATCCTGGCCCAGTGTTCCAAGAGACTATGGGTTTCACAGCCCACCAGAGACTGAGATTCTAAATGCACCAAGTTTAGTTGCTACAGCACCGATTGACCTCCTAAGTATAAATGCAGAGACAAGTGCCAGCCCGCGAATCTGCAACAATTCACATCCTCTCACCCTCGGAGTCCTCCTCCTTTATTTCCAGAACTCTAGGAATTTCCAGTGGGACCAGATAATGCCACACAATTTTCAAATACAGAACTTGAATTCTGGGATGTTTAGGAAAAACAAACCAGAAAATACCTGGTGAATGTTAGATTTTTCAAAAAAAATTGTGGACCACTGGTCACAGGTGTTCATTTTTCGAAAGGACTCTTTGGGAATATTTTTCCTTGAATATTGTATACAGTGAGAATAAATACATTCTCAAAGGTCTCAGATGGACAGAATGTGGATGCTGTATTCACATTAATCAGAATATTCTCATATTTGCATTTTAATTAATTAATTTTGTTTTATGTGTATGGGTGTTATGCCTGCATGTGTGTAAGTGTGCCTGTGTTGTGCAGTGCTGTGGAGGACAGAAGAGGGTATCAGATCCCCTGAAACTGGAGCTATGGATAGTTTTTAAACACAACTGAGATTTGAACTCAGGTCTTCTGCAGGAACAGCTGGTGCTCTTAACCATCTGTCCAGCTCTGTATTCTTAATTTGTAACCTGTTTCATTGCAATAAAAATTTTCTTTCATGGAATCTTTTAAATAAAGATTATTTATTTATTTATTATTTCTATTTGTGTTTGTGTGAGTGTATGCCACTATGTGCAGGTGCTTTTGGGGGGTAGAAGATGGTGTTGTATTACCTGGAGGCGGAGTTAGAGGCAGTCGTGAGCTTCTAGATATGGGTGCTGGGAACAGAACTCTAGTCTTTGGCAAGAGCACCAGGTGCTCTTAACCATTGAGTCATCTCTTCAGGTCCCTTCATAGGATCTTATAAACCTTGTTTCTGAGAGATAATACAGGAGTTGGTGCTACTTGAGACTTTATCCAGACCTACTTTAAATACAGTTTGATTGTGTTTTCAATCCCATTACTCTTTTTTTAAAACAATTTTTTTATTAATTTTATTTATTTCCGTATGTGTATGAATGTACTGTCTGCATGCAAGTTTGTGCACCCGTGTTGTGCAATGCCGCGGAGGTCAGAAGAGAGTGTCGGATTCCCCTGGAACTGGAGTTCTCCTGGAATTGGAGTTTCAGATGGTTCTCGGCCGCCATGTGGGTGCTGGGGATCGAACTCGGGTCCTCTGTAAGAGTTGTCGGCGCTCTTAACCGCTAGGCCATCTCTCCAGCCCTCAATGCCGTTACTCTTAATATTTGCATTAGGTCCAGAAAAAACAGGACTACATTTTATGCTTAGAATATGTCTGTGAACTATTGATATAGCCTTCCTCCCTCCCTCCCTTCCTCCCTCCCTCCCTCCCTTCCTTCCTTCCTTCTTTTCCTCCCTCCCTCCCTTCCTTCTTTTCCTCCCTCCCTCCCTTCCTTCTTTTCCTCCCTCCCTCCCTTCCTCCCTCCTCCTTTTTCTCCCTTCCTTTTTTCCTTTTT
>VZQC01000745.1:1143701-1175505 GCA_009823505.1 Rhizomys pruinosus | reverse complement strand
CCCTCTGCCCTTCCCGCCCTCCCCTACCTTGCCAGCCCTCCCGCCCTCCTATTCCTTCTTTTTCCTCCCCTCAGACCTCTTTTCCTCCTCCTCTTTTTGGTCTCCCTTCCTTTTTTCCTTTTTCTTCTGAAACTGTTGCTTTTACCCATTTTATTTTGCTTCCATTTTCTGGGCATACACATTGATTACACATTAGTAGAATTAGCATTAAAATTTCTCATAGTAGTAGTAGGATTTCTAGCCTTCTGATATGAAGTCATCAGCAATATCTGCTAAGTTGTCAAGATTCTGCGCTCATTGTGTGTGGGAGTTTCTGTACAATTCTTGGCACTCTGCCGCTCAGGGTGGCCCTGCTTTGTACGGCCTCCTTGCATTCTCCTACTAGCGGGATGCTGGGCGTTAGCTGAAATCACCAGCGCAGGCTTTTTGGGTATTTCATCTGCTGTTGACCTCTGGGCCTATGGTTTTTAGGCCATATGAATTCTACTCTGAACACACCCAGTTGCTTAGCTTATTCTGTTGGCTTACAAATGGTTTTTTGCCATTGCTTAATGTGCAGGCAGCGATTTGTATGTTAAGTTGGTTTTTTGGGGGGGTCTTTTTGATACAGGGTCTTCCTATTAGCCCCAGCTGTCCTGCGCAAACTCCCCACTCTCTTTAGGGACTCTAGAGGCCACTTGAACTCAAAACAGGTTCACTGCCCTCTGCTCTTCCTGGTGCTACGGATTTTTTACAGGCATTTGTTCAAACACACCCTACACTTTATGCGATTTTATTTAATTCTATTTCTTCTTGTTAATGTGCGTTTTAAATAAGTATGTAGCTTTAATATAAACAATTATGAGACCTAAGCCCGGTGGCCTTTTCAATTTTTTTCATGAAAAGTAATTTAAATTTTATTTATTATTTTATTAAAAAATAATTAGTTTTTTTTTTTTTGAACACTTGTCGGTCTCATTGGGGCCCCCATTCCAATGTGTATGACAACAAAGCCAGTTTGTGCAGTTAGTGCTGGGGATGAAACCAAGGGCTTCCTGTGTGCTAGGCAAGTACTCTACTGGCTGAGCTACATACCAGCCCTGCTTTATAAATGTGTAGCTTTATGGTTTTGCATCCATCCATCCATCCATCCATCCATCCATCCATCCATCCATCCCCAATCCATTTCAATTAGTAGGAAGTCAGGACCTTAGGAAGCAGACACATTCATTTCAGAGGATTTAGGATTTATTAGCCAGATCCAGACTATCGTTTTAAAAGTGACTATTACTTATTGCACACTCACATACACAGAGGGTATTCACCAAAGGGGACATTTTTCGTTCTTCTTTTCGTCCTTTTTTTTTTTTTTTTTTTAGTTATTTTTTCGATACGGCTTTCTCTGTATTGTACATTGGTTTATCGTATTTGACCTCCTCCTTTTGTAAACTACCCTTTACACCATTCCTTGGGCCATTACCCTCAGTGCTGTTTTTCTTTGGGCGATATCCTTTTTTATTGCTAAAGCGCCCTTACCGGGAACTTTTTTATTTGGGAAATGTCACGTTAATGCACTCCCTCATATTCCTTGCACTCCTCGGTTGAGCTTCGCAATCTGGTGGGTCAGTTGTCTCTACCACTTAGGCATGAAAAGACAAGTACAACATTGTCTCACTCATATGTAGCGTATCACCATGTGTCCCCTCGACATTGATAGTCGACTTATTGTTTACCCCGGGTGTTCCATATAGAGGAGTGGAGCTGGGCTTTACGGTGGGGGCGGAGGATGACCGAACGTGGGCAGCTTGCTTGCGACCGCTGCGACTGAAGAGTTATGTAGAATCGGTTGTTTGAGGGATGGACGGACTTGCCCCGCTTGAGGGGAAAGCAGGGGTAGGCGGCAGGAAGATGATGGTCGGGATTCAAGTGAAAAAATGAGGGGGGAGGATCGGCTTTTTCTTTTAGGGGGCGGACGTATTAGGCCGTGGGCGAGGGCGGTGCTCAGGCAGGGATCCGAAGGGATTTTTTTCCGGGAGTTGGAAGTGGTGACGGGGTTACGGGGACGGGTCCAGTGAAGGGGAGGCATATGGGACAGGACGGGGACGGGAAAAGGACCCGGGCCGATCGGGGCCCGGGGGACGGGAAGGGGAGGGACTGGGAGGAACTGAAGGGGCCGGGGCAGTGGCAGGGAAGGGGAAAGGGGACCGCGGAGAAGGGAAGGGCAGGGAACAGGAAGTGGAAGGGGAGCCAGCCAGGGGGCGGGAAGGGGGACAGAGGGACGGGGACGGGGAGGGATACCGCAGGGCGGGGAAGTGAAGGGGCAGTGCAGGGAAAGGGGAAGGGGGGCCGGGCAGGGGCCTGGCAGGGGCCGGGCCGGGGCCGGGACCGGGACGGGTACGGGACGGGAGGGAAGGGGAACGGGCAGGGGACGGGACGGGAAGGGAAGGGGAAGGGCGGGGGGGGGGGGTGGGGAAAGAAAGAAAGAAATGGCCTGGGAGGGAAGGAGCAGGGGAAGACGGAAGGGGCAGGCGCAGGGGAAGGAGACGGGAAGGCAGGAAAGGGAAAGGGGCAGGGAGAAAGGGAAGGAATGGACGGAGGTCTGGGCCAAGGGACGGGGGGACGGGACAGGGGGGGGGGGAAGGCACGGGGGAGGCACGGGCCGGCAGGGCGGCCGTGGAAGGGCCTGGGAAAGTGGAGGGACGGGACGCCGTGCACACGGGCCGCAGGGAAGGGGACGGCACGGCAGGAAGGGCCCGGGGCGGGACGGGAAGGGCCGGGGACGGGGACGGGCTGCCGATAGAAACACTGACCGCCAGCTACTAAAGTTACCCTTAGGCTCTTAGTATAGTAATTAGATCCCTTACCCACGCTCTGGTATGGTTTTGTACAGCATAGGACTATATATCTATATGACTATAGATAACTATGACTGTATATCTAAAAAAAAAGATAGTGTTGTTAGGATAGTCAAGCGACGCCCCTAATAGCACCGGCGCTCAACCACAGCCCTTGACTTATTGGCTCCCAGAACTAGAACTTGAAGGATATGGATATACTTTGGCCAACCAGGGCGTGGAGCAAATTGAGCTGGAACTGACCTGGAATCCTCCTCTGTGAAAACTAGCTCTCGTGGTACCGGGAGTTAATATGCAAGCTGCCAAGGGAGCAAACACTCAGTAATTTCATCTAACTATAAACACTATGAGCCACAACAAAGACCACCCAGCAAACTATCCTCCTGGTACAGTAGAGGCACGTTTATCTTGGGCCTGCTCAGCAGGAGGGAAGTCATGCTGGTACTGCAAACACAGCCAAGTACACACGGCTAGAGAGAGCGTGGACCCTAGGGGAAAACCAACTTCTTTCATTTTCCTAGACCAAAGAATCACAAAATACCAAATGCATGAGGCATTTTATCCAAGTTGAAAATATCTGGCTTGTGGGGTGGAGAGATAGCATAGCAGTTTAAGAGCGCTGACTGCTCTTGCAGAGGACCGGGTTCGATTCCCAGCACCCACCATTGGTGGCCTTAGAACTGTCTGTAACTCACTTCCAGGAGAACTCCAGTTCAGGGGGGAATCTGACAACCTCATTCTGACCTCCGCGGCATTGCACAACACGGGTGCACAACCTCCATGCAGGACCTGTACATTCATACACATAAAAAAAAAAAAATGGTGGCGCACGCCTTTAATCCTCGCCCTTGGGAGGCCAGAGCCAGGTGGATCTTTTGCTGAGTTCAGCCAGCTTGGTCTACAGGTGAGTTCCAGGACAGCTGGAATACAGGGAGGACCTGTCTCGAAAAAAAATGAAAAAGACCAAAAAAAAAAAAAATTTTATAAAAAAAAGAAAATATCTGGATTGCTAAAAAGCTTGTGGGTGTGTGCATGTGGTGTATGCATATGTATGCACATGTATCTCTGAATGTGTGTGGAGACCAGGGATCTATGCTGTGTCTTTCCACATTGTTATTATTATTATTATTATTAGTAGTAGTAGTAGTAGTACTAGTAGTAATAGCAGTAGTGGTCTTTTTGAGACAGGGTCTCCCTGGAGCCCAGCTGAGCAGGAACCACTATGTAGACCAGGCTGGCCTTGAACTCACAGATCCACCTGCCTCTGCCTCCAAAGTGCTGGGATTAAAGGTATGCGACATCATGCCCAGCTCTCTCCACCTTATTTTTTTTGAGACGGGATCTCCCTGTCTGAAACTTTAAGTTTAGTGAACCTGAAGCTCACTCAGCTTGACTTACCAGCCAATGAGCCCCAGGAGCCTTCCGTCTCTGTCTTCCAGGGTTGGATTCCAAGCACGCACTGCCACGTCCAACTTTTTAAGTATTTGCTAGCCATGCAAACGTACGGCCTCATGCTTGAGTGGGAAGCATGGTACCCACTGGAAATTTCCCTAGCACAAATGCAGAAGTGATCTTAATGATGCTTCTGAGCTACCACAGGGATGTGGATGGAGCCCAGGCACTTTTAGGTGACAGAGAGATGCAAGGTAGATGAGAAGGAAGGGACTTTGGACTGAGAAAGGACTTGGGTTGGCAGCTATCAAGCTTAGATGACTTAAAAGCTGCTACTGCTAGTTCATGGGCATGGTTGCCTTCAAATTGTTGGATTCGTCAGGTGTTTGGTCAATCTTGGCGAGAATTCATCAGAACTGTTAATTGTTGCTTGCTTTACTAGATTGTGGCTGTTGAAAAGGTCACGCCAACATTGATCTTCTAAGGAATAGTAGTAGAGATAGTAGGAAAAGATAAATTAGTTCAGGAGCGCACCTGCTAAGTGCAGGCTACGTATGTGGCTGAAATAAAGGCATTGCTTTTAAGTTGCCTAATTGGAGTGGAGGTTTGCCATTAGATGATGCTTCAACTAAGGAATCTCACAGAAATACTTGTTTAAAGGTATCAACACATCATATAAATATGGGGTTTAGATCCATAATTTTACATTAAAAATAAAATTAAGTATTTTTTGTTCCCCTTTTGATTTTATATTATTCCAAAATATGCATACATATACTCCACACATCAATCAAATTACAAAATCTGAAAATAAACTATAGGTTAATTCCCAAGCACATTTAGAGATTTACATTTTAACAGTAAAGTTGCTTGCAGGTTTAAATAACCAAGGAAGCAGTTATTGGGTGGCTGAGGAAGCAACTGAAGGTCCCTGTAGACTTAATAGGAGCCATCTGTGCCCGGGGAGCTGCGCTGAGCTAATGTTGATTGATAAACATCTCTCCCTGGTGTTGGATGGATGATAAAGTAATTAGGAGTTTGTGAGAAGTATGTGGAGAAATGTGCTCCATTTAGGCAGCTTGGCAGATGAACATTATGCATCCATTTAAATTAGTGGGGGTGGTGGGTGACATGCATTGACAGCTACTGGCACTGAGAGAAGCAGCTCTGTGTGCCTGCGATCCCAATACTCAGGAGTCCGAGGCAGGAGGATTGCTGTGGGTTTGAGGCCAGACTGCCATCTTAGAGACTGTGTCACAAAATGAAAATGAACACATGTGCGTTCTCTCTCTCTGTCTCTCTCTCTGTCTCTGTCTCTGTCTCTCTCTCTCTCTCCCTCTCTCTCTCTCTCATACACACTGGCAGGGAGGTTATGGTCTGTGTCAACAGTGGTCATTTAGGACAGGGGTTTAAATCTTCCTGTTCTATCTGTATCTCTACTTCTCTCTGGTTTCAAAGGAGTGAAGGAGTGTTAACCAATTGGATGATGATGATGATGATGATGATGATGTGTGTGTGTGTGTGTGTGTGCATGTGTGTGTTACATGGATAGTGTCTGCTGTGCTTCATCTTGGTTAATTCCTCCAGCAGGTATTGTATGAACTTATACTGAGGAAGGAGATGTATTTCATATATCAACTTTGTAGTTTGATGGGGTTTTTATATTTATTTATTTATTTAATATTATTATTATTATTTGGTGTTTTTGAGACAGGGTCTCCCTGCAGTCCCAGCTGGCCTGAACTCACTTTCATAGACCAGGCTGGCCTTGAAATCACAAAGATCCACCTGCCTCTGCCTCCTGAATGCTGGGATTAAAGGCGTGCACCACCATGCATGGCCAATGGGGTTTATATGTTTTATACATGTTTTATTCATAGTTTAAATTTTTGTCATCTCATTATAACAGGCTGAGAAAAATTCAGTATTACACAGAAAATGCTGAACCTCTTTAATTTGACTTTAGTCTCAAAAGCTTATGCATAATAATTTTAGGAATATGAATAACAGTAGCTTCCTGTATTTATGTATTTATGACAGATTTTAAGATCTTTGTAAGAAAAAAACCCGAAAGTAGTTGAGAGCAAATTTGATTTGTTTCCTTTGAAGCTGTCACTTCAGTGACCCATTTTCCTTTGTGCCCCCATCTCTCTCAAGTGACTGGGTTCATATCCTCTGCCTTGAAAGTCTTTCCAAGGGCATCTGATAAGTTCCTTTACACTTAGATGCAAGTAACTGAGATGCTTTAAAGGTCTTTGCATTTCAATACAATAAAATGTGAAGCGTTACCTGGCGCAGAGATTCATCTCCACTAGTGGGGCTTTCTGTTGGGAGGAGAGGGAGTTTTGCTTTTGTTTGGATTGTTGATTGTTTTTAATTTGTAGAGGCTTTTTACACTCTTAAAAATCAGGCCATGTAGGTGACCACAGTTGTACCCAAGGTTAGCACCTCAAGGTAATTCCATCTTCTGTACATTCAGAGTGCTTCATGAATTATTTCTGGTGTTTAAAGAACTTGACTTGTAGTGAACAGAGAGCAATTCAATCTGTTTGACACCAGAGAAGACAAATATGTTCTAGGCATACATAAAGTAGCACATTTGAAAACACTTTGAGGAGTATTAATGCATGATGGAAACAAAGGATTCTTTGGTAAATTGTTTAAGATCTGACAATTTAAGTAGTTCTACTAAATTTTTAATCAAGGTACTAATTTATAATGAATAAGGAAAGTAGGAGAAGTTGACACTTAGAAGTTGTATGAATGAGCTGGGTTAAAGACGCCAACATTAAATTATCATTTTATTTTTTAAAGTTCTGGGCACTTGAGAACAGACGGGTGAGATGAAAGATGATCAAATGGCCAATGCTGAGTTGAAAATGCCCACATGATACAGGTCAGCTCCCAAATGTGTGAGCTTCTGTCTAATCTGATGAGGACAGAGAAAAAAGAAGGAAGGCAGCTCTGCACTGATAAGAGCGTAACTGAAAGAAGTGCTGCCAAGGAAAGCAACTATAGCATGTTCCTAGGGCCATGTTGACACACTTTCTCAAACAGGAGTTTCCTGAAGGAGCCACATCCCTAAATGGTAGTCTCCCCCAAACCCCAGGCAACTTCTATGCTTAGTACAAAATCCAAGTAGAGGAAGTGCTGAGGTTAAGATTCATAAACTACAATTAAATTATGAAAATGATGCTGCTTCCTAGTATTCAGACATTGAAGATTTCTGAAAAAAAGTGCAGTTCAGTGACTTCCTTAATTGGATAATTTGTTTTATTATATTAGTTAGGAAGCAAAAACATGGCTAGCTCAGATGTTATATGATTTTCTTGTCTATTTTGTTTTTTTCAAAATAGAAAAGTATCAACATCACCAAAAAATGTAAATTCTGGTTATTTAAGTTATAGGGAGACCTCTGGAATTTTCTGATCATGAAATAGTTTCCTCATTCAAAAAAATGTTATTTACAAGGGAAACTAGATTTATATTTAAATAATGTAAGTAAAATATTACTAATGTGTTTACCATAAATAGAGACATATCACTCTACCAGTACTCTCAAAATACTTAGTTTTTAGCTAAGTGTGCAATTAGAAACATCAGAGACAAGAACCAGTAGACAGCCAGGGTAGGGCAGGGACTGTAGTACTCCATGCACAGACAGGAGGAGAGATGGAGACAAAGCACAGAAAAGTGAGAACTTCACTAGGCAGTCAGGAAATACGGGCTTAAGTTATAGTGAGATATTGCTATGTACTTACCAGGATATCTAAAATTAAAAAGAACAATCTTACTAAGTGCTGGCTAGGACATGGAGTAGCTGAGATGCTCATGTACTGTTGGTGTCAAATGTCACATGGTACAGCCACTTTGAAAATGGCTGAGTTCTTTTTTACAAAGTTCAACCTGTATCTACAATATGACTCAGTGAATCCACAGCTAGGTATTTTCCCAAGGAAATGGACTCATTTGTCTTCACAAGGACTTAAATGCAAATAGCTTTAAAGTGGAAAGGCTCAAGAGATCATCGACAGAGGTAAAGGGATAAACAGATTGTGGAAGATGTACACAATGGAGCACCACTCAGTAAAAAGTCAGCCATGTGTTCAGTGATTTGATAATACTCAAAGTTATTGTATTACATAAAAGAAGCCTATTCAAAACCAACCAACCAAATAAGACTGAAATAGCAGTCAAAATTTTGCAATATTTACTGCAATGCAATTTACATCATAAAAACTTTATTATCATGTACTTGCTTTTCTGTTCCTAACTGTGCTTATGTTTGGCAAAAGCATCCTATTCTATAAAAGATTTATTTGTAAAGAACTGTGCTTCTGAATAATCGTATTTCTGAAGAGGCAGATTTTCTGCTTAGGCAGCAAATGAGTATGAAGAAATAGCTTTGCTGATTTGTTGAATGACCTTGGCTGGTACACAGCGTAGTTGGTATTTACTTTTCTCTTCTTTGAAATATAGCTAGTGGCATATTAAACAAAGTATTATAATTTGATATTTTGAATCTGAAAGCAGTAGTTTCCCACAGGATTCTCTAACTTATTCCTGGTCAGATTATGCATACAGGCAACCCTTTATTTTTAGTTAGTTTTTTCTTTTTTCTTCTCTTAGTTCTTGAGATAGCATCTCAGTACGACCTTGAACTCAATGTATCACTCAGGGTGATGCCGAACTCCTGATCTTTTTGCCCTCACCTCCCCAGTGCTAGGATTATAGGCATGTGTCATTGGGCCCAGTATATATGATGCTTCAGACTAGGCTTTATGCATGCTAGACTAGCACTCTACCAACTGAGGTACATCCCCACTGTGACCCCAGTTCTTTGTTTTAGAACACAGCATTTATAGGCTTATTTTTTGGTCTGGAATTTCTTCTGTCATCCTCTCTTCCAGGTGAATCCATCTTCCTGTGAAGGAAGCAGGGGGGGAGATGCCATTTCTTTGGGTCTTTTCTGATATCCTCCATCCTTGAGCTTCATTGCAGCCGGCACAGGCTTCTCTAATGTCACCTGCCTCACTGTAGTTTGATGATTAGGTATTTATATGATTGTTTCATCACAGTTATTTTCTTGAGGGTAGAGGCCAGTCCTTATTATAAGGATTTGCATTTAAGCACCTGAGTATAGCTCCTGGGAAGTGGAAAACACTGGACCGGATGTGTCTGCAACAAAGGAATGGGTCCTTTCCCATCCTCTTTGAAGGCTGAATTTGAGATATTCTCAGGTTAAGCTTTACTGATTACAAATAGAGTAGAAACTCTTATACCATGAAAATTTACCAATATAAAAATTTACACGAGGGGCTGGAGAGAAGGCCTAGCGGTTAAGAGTGCCGACCGCTCTTACAGAGGACCCGGGTTCGATCCCCGGCACCCACATGGTGGCCGAGAACCGTCTGAAACTCCAATTCCAGGAGAACTCCAGTTCCAGGGGAGTCCGACACCCTCTTCTGACCTGCGTGGCATTGCACGACACGGGTGCACAGACTTGCATGCAGAAAGTACATTCATACACATACAGAAATAAATAAAATTAAAAAAAAATTTACATGAGCTGGGTATGGTGGCACACGCCTGTAATTCCAGCACTTGGGAGGCAGAGGCAGGTGGATCTCTGTGAGTCCAAGGCCAGCCTGGTCTACATAGTGAGCTCCAGGCCAGCTGAGACTAAAGGGAAACCCTGTCTCAAAAAGACCAAAAAAAAAAAAAAAAGTTTACATGAAATTTAATAAATGCACTGGCTATTTTTAGGATAGTTTTTCTTTTTTTTTGCCATGTGACTCACAAGAGAACACAGCTACTTCTTGGCTGTTGTGGAGAGCAAAGGGGTCTTCTGTGAGTGGAATAAAAAGACATTTACATTTTAAGGAATGATTATTTTTTTCCTATGGAGCTAGTAATTTATATTTTTTTCATCATTAATACACTGATTCTACTGCCAACATCTGAATAAAACCCTCTACTTTTTATACTGTTTTAATATTTCAATTCTGAGAGGTAGTTATTATATCATGGCTTTGGTAAGAAATGGGTGATGACTCCAGACATTTACATAATAGTCGACTCTGGGGAGAGAAGGACTTCAAAGCTTTAAAATGCTCAAGTTCTAGCTATTTAAAAAATTCTCATATAAGGAGCAAAAGGACTGCCAGGGGGCAGATAATGGACCCCAAGTACAGTTTACATGGAGGAATAAGTTCTGATGCTTTACATTACTTTAGGGTATCTGTAGTTCACAACAACTCGTTATATATTTCATAAAGAACTAGAAGGGAGGAGTTTGGGAATTCCTAGTACAAAGCATTAATTAATGCTTAAGGAGATAAAAATATTAATTATACTTATTTGATCTGTATACATTACCATGAAAGCTTGATGGCCCAAGTTTGATCCCTAGGCCCAGGTAAAGGTTGAAGGAAAGAACTGACTCCACGGTGTCATGCTCTGACCTCTGCCCACTTGCCAAAGCATGTACACTTACGTACACAGACACATATACACACAGAGAAATATTAATACAATAAAATTTAAAGAGGTTAAAATAGTTTGTCACATAAAAGCTGATCTGCTTACTTAGTTTGTAGTAAATAAGGTTGTCTAGAAGAATAAACTATTTCTGCATGCTTATATGTAGTTGCTGCTGTTTATTTCTTTCAGATGTCATATGCCAGCTGAACATGACAGTGGCTGTGATCTACAGATCATGAACTTGGCTGTGGTGTTTCCTGTTGCAATGAAATGTCATTTGTATACATTCAGTCATCATCATTACTTATGGTCTAGAAGTTTAAGCAAAATGACTTGCACGTTCAATGATGTCAAGTATTTGAGCATCAAGAACTCAAGGAAGCATTCCGTCCACCTCATGTTCAGTTCCTTATGTTCAGTTCCTTATTTTTATTTACAATACCTTACTGAGTCCTCATTTTTCTTATTTCATTAAAAAATTTACCTAGATGACTGCTAGTGGCTGGGAGGGAAGTACAGCCTCGAGTGACTTGTTCAGAACATTAAAAAGCATAGAATTCTTTTTAGGTTTTGTTATTTTAAATTTTTACCGTATCATATTTGTATCTGGTGCTCTGTGATCACACTACCCTCTCTCAGTTCTCCTCTAACCCCCTTTGTCCTCCCAATGATCCCTCTCCTAACTCTCTCTCTCTCTCTCTCTCTCTCTCTCTCTCTCTCTCTCTCTCTGTCATTTTCGGGCTCTTGCAGCTGCTGTGTGTTCATGACTGGAATGGTCACATCACACCCAGGCAACTGCACTAAACTGCTGTCTTCCGATCCCACAGTTCTTATGTCCTTTCCTCTGCAATGTTCCCAGGTCTTGAGTGAAGTGACATGGACGTCCCATTGGGAGCGGAGCACTCAGCACTTAAAAATCCTGTCGAGAGCCCCTGTTTTGACTACCCCCCACTTCTGAAAGAGGCTTCTTTCAGTAGGGCTGAGGGATGTAATAGTCATAGGTACTAAGGATAAATGTTTACAGGCAATTCAACATGTCCCTTTGGTACAGCATGGTTAGGAGGTTCCCCCGCTGGCTTTGTGACATCTCCAGCCACTGTCGTCTTCCTAGTTCTGCAATGTCAGGCATGTGTTCTCTTCTATGGCATGGTCCTCAGATCCAATCCAGAAGTGGTTGGTTACCTGCAAGAACACTCAAGCCTGTGTTGTTTTAGGATCCTCTGCAGGCTCCCTAGCTTCCATTTGGCACTGAGATTTCTGAGTTGAAAACCCACGACATCTGGGAGCAGTGTTGACCACCCATTCAGAGTACTTCCAATCAACCTTCTTTAAAAAAACACCATATTTTTTTTTAGTTAAGTTATACCTTCATTCCATTTCATGCTACTGTGAAAAAATATCCTAACACAGGGCTTCTGTTAGCTCACAATTTCAGGTTTGGTCCATTGTAGTGGAAAAGTTAAGGTGACAGGAACTTGAAGCAGCTAGTCACATCACACCCACAGTCAAGAGTAGGAAGGCATGGATTAACGCACATCTTCTAGTACTTCACTTGCCTTCTCCACTCTCCCCAGTGGTGTGGTCTTCCCATCTCAGTTAACATAATCGAGACAGTCACTCACAGGCTTGCCCTTTCTAGTTTGTATCTGATGAAACTGACCGAAAGCAACTTGGGGAGGAAAGGGTTTATGTGGTGTACAGGTTACAGACTGTCATGGAGAGAAGGCAAGGCAGGAGCTCATGGCAGGACCTGGAGGCAAGAACTGAAGCTGAGAAGGTGGAGGAAGCCTACTTGGTATCTTGGTCCCCCTGCCTTGTTCTTCAACGTCCGTACAGAGCCTAGGACCACCTGCCCATGGACAGCATTTCCCATAGCAGACTAGACCTTCCTATATATCAGTTAGCAATGAAGAAAATGCCTCATAGACATGACCATGAAACAGTCCGATCTGGAAAATTCTTCAGCTGAGGTTTCTTCTTCCCAGGTGAGCCTAGGTTGGTGTCCAGCTGACTGCTGAAGCTAACTATGACATGCCCAAGTCCCATATTTCATGTGACTCTAATTGTCAAGTTGACAGCACTAACCATCACAGCTTATAAAGTCGTAGGTTTCTATATGGCTTTTCCATCATCTTTAGTTTTAGTTGACCTTCCCCTCACCCCAACTTCCCAATCCTCCCCCTCCCTCTTTAAGCCTTTCCTCCCCCCAGTATTCTCCACTTGTACATCTGTATTATATGAGTTCTAATATCCCACCCCTTCAGGACCCCAATACTTCCATATTATCTGCTATTCTACCCCTTGCAGGACCCTAACTCATTTCTCATGACTTCTTTCTTCCCGGCAGCTACTGAACTCTCACTCCAGCTTAAACACAGCTATCTAGAAATTCATGAGTAAGATCTGCATAGGAGAGAAAAGAACATACAATGTGTGTCTTTCTGGGTCTGAGTGACCTCACTCAGTATAATTTTTCTAGCTCCGTCCATTCTGCTGCAAATCTCATTTTCCCTAGTGCTGAACAGAATCCCACTGTGTAAATGTACCACATTTTCATTGTCCTCCTTTCATCAGCTACTTTCATTTCCTAGCTATTGTGAAGAAGGTAATAATGAACATGGAATCAATACTGACTCCCAAGAACAAACTTCAGACATCACCCAGGTGACCCCGAGATAGTCAAGCTCTTTTAACAGGAAGTAGATAACTTCAGTGTCCACACAAAACAGGTGGGTGGGCCTGAAACTCTTGCTAGAAGCTTTAGCCAAAGAAAGATGTACAAGTCTCATCATAAAAATACAATTAATTTGAAAAACCAAGACAATATGCTTCCTCCAAAGATCACTCACCTCATAGGAATGGAATCTAATGAGAACAACTTAGAAGTCCTGATGAAGAATTCAAAAGAATTGTAAATATGTTCAAAGAATTCAAAGGTACAAGCAAACACATTTTTCTTTGTGTTGCTTTAGAAAAGCATAGCATGGGGAGTGAATACGGTAGTGAATACTGTAGTGGGGGAATACATTGTTAGTAGTGTTGGTGGTGACTTTAGCATCTTACCAGGATTTAATTTTCATTTTGACATTAAGGAACAATATACTAGACACTCAGAAATCAAAGAAGAGCAACTTGTCACTGAAGCAGTTGAAACCTACCCAACGTTGCAGGCACATTCCACCCAGCATGCAGCTTGGTGACTATTGTCCCTCAGAGTCTGGACATTAACCTAGATTCAGCGTAGTCTTGTTTCACTTGAGTTTTTAGATAGTGATATTTTATTACTAGTTTATAATAAGCTTGTAGTCAATCGTAACTGCCCATGGGATAGGACATGCTAATGGTAAGAATGGGGTCATGGGCTATTTGCTGGAGCAGGAAGATCCTATCTAGTCTCACACATTCTTCTCTTCTTTGATTTCTGGGTGATCTAGGATAGCCCATGATAAAATGAAAATCAAATATTCTTAAGATAGCAAAGTGTCAGCTTTAATCTTCTTAATTAACTTTGCTGCTTTGTACGGTTCCCTTGCTGGGGGCAGTGACTTCTTTTAAAAATTTATTTATTTATTTATTTATTTATTTATTTATTTATTTATATGCATGTGTATGTGTGCACACATCCCTCATGCACCTGTGTGTGGGTGAGAAGATAGTTGCAAGAGTCAGTTCTCTAGGGAACAATGTACGGAAGAGGGGGCATGGTAGAATGTAAGGGCTGCGATTGGGGTGAATTGTGAAACTACAGCAATATAGACTGGACTCTTATTTGATCAACATGATAGTACATACAAGCTCCTCCAGCTGGACAATGGGGGCCTCGGGCTGTATAATTTTGGGCATAGCTACTTGCAAATTGGTTTTACATGAAGGATGCTTGTATTCATTACTTATTGCCTTTTATTAAAAAAATAAATAAATAAAAATAAAGGGGCTGGAGACATGGCTTAGCGGTTAAGAGTGCCGACCACTCTTACAGAGGACCCGGGTTCGATCTCCAGCACCCACATGGCGGCCGAGAACTGTCTGAAACTCCAATTCCAGGAGAACTCCAGTTCCAGGGGAATCCGACACCCAATCCGACACCCTCTTCTGACCTCCGTGGCATTGCATGACACGGGTACACAGACTTGCATGCAGACAGTACATTCATACACATACAGAAATAAATAAAATAAAATAAAATAAAAAAATAAAAAAGTCAGTTCTCTCCTTCTATTATGTGGGTTGTGGGGATTGAACTCAGGGCATCAGACTTAGAGGTAAGTGTCTTTACCCACTGACCCACCTTGCTGGCCCCACGGTGGCAACTTCTATCTGATCCATCATCTATTATTTCAGTCAGGATGCCTGCTCATTCCTGCAGGGAGGTTAGTTCTTTACGCCACGTTCAGAAAATTCTAAGCCACACAAATGGAAAATGCTACCAGAAGATGGATGAGTTTTTAATGAACATTTGCTTTCATGTGGCGGCATTTCAAGTAGGATAACCAGAATGAGAAACTGGGGCAGCACTTTGTTATGTAATTTTTCCTGAGAAAGCTAAAAATATGTTCTCAGCAGAGAATTAATGAATGATAGTGACTTGATGCTAACCAGTTGTATTTCAATCAGGGTTTTTTTTTTTAACTTACTAATAAGATTTTTGCCACAATTTGAAGGCAGAGACATTCAGCTTAGGGCGATACTCCATTTAAAAATGTTTGTCTCAGCATGTTAGTGGTTAGTATACAAATCTGAGGTGGGCGCTGCTCCAGGGTTCATACCTACCCTCCTTAGCTAGTCAGAATCTGTCCACTTGGTCACCAGCATCCTGCTTTGGACTAGGCCCCTTTGCACTGTCAGAGAGCTCCCATGAGCCTAACAAGTATGCCTCTCACCACTCTTCAATTAATCTTTTTTTTTTTTTGCAACAGATGGAGACAATTATAAAGTTACACAACTGCTCAAATGCAGAGAATATGTATGTGAGGTGCCCAGCCCTAAGTGACACATCTACAGTGGAACCTTTACACCTAAGGCTCAGGGAACACAGTGGAACAGGAGGGCAGAAAGAATGTTAATGCATCTCTCAACCTCTCACCAGGGAAGCCTCCTCATGCAACAGATGATAAATAATGCAGAAAGCCACAACTGGACACAGTGCAGAGATTAAGAGACTGCAGAGTGATTATCCCTGCATAGAACACCTGTGCCACCCAGGGATCAGGGACCATCATGGAAGAGGGGGCAGAAAGACTGTGGGAAATAGAGGTAGTGGATGACTGGAAGGAACGAATTTTCCAGACAGCTGGGCAATTGCTGGTATGAACTCACAGTAATGGTGACAGCATGCATAAGACCCATGCAAGCTGAAGCCAGACAAAATTCCCAGCATAGAAGAGGGGACGTGAGGAAGAAACCCCAGCCTTAGCCAAGGAGCTATTAGCAATTAGTAACTATGGTGGGGAGGGAGAGCTGGTTTTCTTTTGGGGTGTGACGTTAGATTGGTTGACCAGGCTCCAGTGAATGGATGCACACCAAAGGACATTTGGGGACACAAACTTGCCTCAATAGGCCTTAATATATGTGACAGAGTACATGAAGTCCAGTGGGGGTGGAGAGGGGAGGGGCTCTAAATATTATCAAGATATATTGTATGAAATTCACAAAAAAATCAGTACAGAATAAAAATGTGAAGTGCACAGAAGGGGAATACTATTGTGTGAGGCATTCTTCATGCCGTTCTGGGTGGAGGGACTGTTCTTCATTCTCTTTTGAGTGAGTTATCAGAGAAGTGTTATCTTTTAGCCAGGGAGAAGGGACCATCTACATACTGCCTGCATGAATACCCTAGATAATGAGCTAGTTATTAAATGTAAATCTGTGTTTACAAAAGATGATTATTATCTATTTACAAAACAAGACAAAAATAGGACCTTAACTCATGGCCACACAGAACAATTTTAACCCCTTGTATATGAATCGGCTGTATTCTGTGTTTCAAGCTCTATCCAAATAGAGTCAGAGATGAGTGTGAAATAGTTTTGTCTTTTTAAAAAATGGTGGCACATGCCTTTAATCCCAGCACTCGGAAGGCAGAGGCAGGTGCATCTCTGTGAGTTCAAGGCCAGCTGAGAGTAAAGGGAGACCCTGTCTCAAAAAGACAAAAAAAGACCCAAAACAAAACAAAATATATTCTTAAAATATTTTATTTACCATTTTTGTTTTATGTGTATGAGTGTATTGTGGGCATATATGTAAGTGCACTCGTGTCACGCAATGTTGGTGGATATCAGAGGAGGGCCTTTGATCTCTTGGAACTGTAGTTATAGATAGTTGTTAGCCACCATGTAGGTGCTGTGAATCAAATCTGGGTCTTCTGCAAAAGCAGCCAGTGCTCTTAATCTCTGAGCCATTTCTCCAGCTCCTAGTTTTGTCTTTATAGGAACCCTTAGGGTAGACAGAAAGTCAGAGACAAAATAGTACAGTGTGGCCAATAAAATGGTGATGTTATTATCTGTACTCACATATACATTCATATTGGTTCTCATTCCATAGCTATAAATACCCATAACTGTAATTATACTACAATGGGAACATTGTGAGAGAGAGACCTAATCTATAGGTGGGTGGCATGGGCAGCATTAGTTGAAAATTCTGTATTGAAGAGCACAAGCTGAATCTTAAGAGCAGAAACTAGCTACTTCAAGATATATGTGCATATGTGCATATGTATGTATGTCTTCAAGATACATGTGTGTATGTGCATATGTATGTATGTGTGTGGTGGTGTCTGCACATTTGAAAGAAAAAGGAAAAGGAGTGAATATTCCTGGAAATAAGTTGGGACAAAAACCTAGAGGTAAGCCACACTGTGAGATTTCTGGAGTCTAGTATGTTTGGGTCAGTGCGGGATGGGAGGCTTATGCGAGGAGCCCATGTTCAAAGGAAACTATCTAACATGTTGGAGTGAGGGGATTGTACAGGGAGCTCTCCATGATAGTCATTTGCTGTGATGGTAATAGATGTATTGAAGAGAGACACTCGTGACACAGGTGTGAAGTGAGATGCCACATGAGAAGTGACAGGAGCTTCCATGGATTTAGAAGAGATTCAGGAATTTTTAGGAGCTAAAGCCAGATAGGCATATCTTATATGTTGTTGGTTAGGTTTATTCTTAGGTAGTATATAGTTCATCCTAATATTTTAAATCATACTTAAAGATAGGTTTGCTTGTTTCATGGTGGAATATTATACAGCAGCCAAACTAGTGGACCAAGGCCATATATATCATTATGAAACAGTGTACTGCTTAAGCTCTATGTTGCCTTATATATAATAACACACTATAGAATGGGAAATAAAAAAGTGAAGGATAATAGTTAACTTTCATGAAGATATGAAGGAAGGATATTGATAGGGAATGAAATGGCATTGGATAACGCTGGTTTTTACTATGGTGGGTTCCTGGGGGTTAGTTTTGCTATTATTATCCACTATATATGTTAATCTATTTTTCTGTGTTATAAAATATATGGAAATAATAAAAAATATATAATACAAATAGAACTAAGGATAAGTTACCACTAGGTTTCTGGCTTGGGT
Organism: Rhizomys pruinosus; assembly: GCA_009823505.1. Lineage (NCBI taxonomy): Eukaryota > Metazoa > Chordata > Mammalia > Rodentia > Spalacidae > Rhizomys > Rhizomys pruinosus. Next base: position 1,157,209 of record VZQC01000745.1, on the reverse strand, counting down.
TATTAGATCAGTGATGCTCATATCAAATAAAGAAAACTCAAGGTTTATTCATCAAAAATTATGGTTGAGGTGCTTCGAGTACGTCCAAGGAAATGAATAGAAGTCTAGGCTAGATATTCAGATTTTTGAACTGTAAATATATAGTTGTCTTTAGAGAATCATGAGGTGTGCCTGCATTGAGGTGTGAAAGCAAAGAGTAAACCTCTTCAGAGAAAGAACAGCTGGAGAGGCAGGAAAACCTAGAGGGTGTCCTGGAGGAAGCCCAGGGGGTCGAGTTTCATGAAGGAGGGCTGGATATCAGTGTCCGTTGCAGGCAAGCCATTTAGTAAGGTGAAGCTTGGGGTTAGGTTTGTGATGACCTTAGTCAACTCTGTTCCTAGTCAGTAGGTAAAGGGAAATGAAGTGGAGAGGGGGTAATGAACACAGGACACTTTTATAGAGACTATATGTATTATCTGCTTGCTGGATGTTGGCACAGTGGGTTGAATAGTATTTCTCCAAAGTCATTGTCCTCCTAGAAACTCCGAATAAGGCACTAGTATCAGTATATCAAGATAAGACAAAAAACCAGGTCAAGGCTGGATTTCATTAGGTCTGAAGTACAGTGACTGGTTCCCTTGTGATGAGAGGGAACTTTGGACAGAGATGCACAGAGAGAATGTCCTGGGATAAGAGATGCAGAGACTGGGGTGATGAATCCTTAACAAGCAGGATTGCTGACAATCCCCCTTGGTAAGAAGATGGCCTGGGGCAGGTTCTTCGCCAGAACCTTCAGAAAGAATGGCTTTGCCAATAACTTAATTTTGGATCGTTGAAGGATAAACTTTCTGTTGTCTTCAGCCATTCAGAATTGTGATACTTTGTATGGTAGCTCCAAGAAACACATATGGTGAGAGCTAATGTGTGATTAGGGAAAGGGATAGCTCCTTTCTTTATAGGATGGATGAGCTGACAAATTTTCAAGGAGAATCAAGAGAGAGAAAGCATAAAGATAAAGGATGAATAGAGTTTGTCGAAACACAATCCTGCAGGTGTGGTGAAACCCAATTCTTCTTTCACAGGTGTGCTTGTCAAGTTGACAATTATTAGCACTAACCATCAGTTAGTATCTTAACTATTCTATTCAGCATGTAATGATAGGTGAATGTTGTTAGTGGATATACTCAAACCTGTAGAATATACAACCCCTTAGGCTGTACTATGGTTTCAGTAAGTTCTCCACAGTTTCCATTCTGGAAACATAATCCCAGTGCAACAGGGACGGTGATACCTATAAGAAGTGGTTATGGTGCTGGGGGATGGCTCAGTGGTTGAGCACATACTGCTTTTTCAGAGGACAGGGTCTGGTTCCCAGCATCCATACTGGACATCCATATCACATGGCTGCCAGCATCTCCAGCTGCAGGGGATCAATGCTTTCTTCTGGACTCTAAGAAATTACACTTGGATATGTATAATATATATACCCCTCTCCACTAGATATACTTAATTAAAAATAATAAAAGTGAATCTTTTAAATAAAGAAGTGCTTAGGTCAAGATATCCCTGCTCTCACAAATGGATTAATGTGATTCTCAAGGGAGCGAGTTCTTCGTCTTGATAGCAAATTTCTTATAAAATCCAGTTTGGCTTTCTCTTAATTTTTGTCTTGTTCATGCTGTGGCCAGGTGAGGTCTTCCATCCTGGGATGACGTGACAAGAGGGCCTTCACCAGGTGTAGCTACTTGATCTTGGATCTCCCAGCTTCAAGAACTACAGGACTGTTCCATCACAAGGACTGTGTGCTCATACTCTTATCTAAATCCATTATATTCAAAAGTCTTTATTTCTTAATATCATAATATTGAGAGTTAAGGCAACAGTTATGAATTTTTGGGGGAGGGAGAGGGCAAAAATTCTATCCATAACATGTGCATCAAATTTTGAATGTACTTAGTGCCACAGTATATACTTAAAAGGATTAAGATCATACTGAGAATGACTACCATCCCATGCACTGAGAGTACCAAGTGCTGACAATGTGGAGCAGTGGACTTTCGTTGCTGGTATGAATGTCAAACATTACACTCACTAAGCCGGATGGCTTCTTCACAAACTGAACTTTCTCTTACCATTGAACCAGCAGTTGTTCTCGTTGAACCACAAGACCCTGCACACTAATGTAGAAGTTTTAGTCATAATTGCCAGATGTGGAAATTGAGATGCCTATCAGTAGGTGAATATATAAATAAACTTTGGTACAGCCATGTAACAGAATATTAGCTAGCAAAAGTTGAGTCTCACATGTATAACCAGATACTTGGGAGGCAAAGACAGGGAGATCTCAATTTCACTAAATACAAAAAAAAAAGATTGAACTTGGAAGCTGCAAGATGAGGTACACAGGCCAATGCTCTTGAGATTCTGTCCCCATGGTGTTGGGGTACAACACCGTGCCTGTCTGTAGCTGAGTTCTTTGACTTGGAAGTCCTGTGAACCTGTTGGTTAGGATGATAAGGAAAGTTCTGATCCATAGACACCATTGATTAAATTTTTGAGATAACTTAGATCTTGTTTCAAATAAAATATAAGAGGAGGGCTGAGAATATATCTCAGTGGTCGAGTGCTTGGCTAGTTTGTGTAAGGCCATAGGTTCAAAGCCCAGTGATCTCTCCTCCTAAATGCTATCAGTATAGTGGTAGATTTACTGTAATTGGTGAACCTGTTGTGTCCCACCATTACCATCCAAAGTCCATGCTTAGTTGTATGCCTCACACTCTTGCTGCTGTATATTCCGTGGGTTTGTAAAAGTGTATAATTGCATGCATTCATCATCTCCGAATTATGCAAAATACATCCACTGCCCTAAATATACTATGCTCAGCCTATTCATCCCTTCCTCTCTCCTGATCCTTGGCAAACACTGATCTCTTGACTGTCTCAGAGCTTACCTTTTCCAGAATGCTACATATTTGGAATCATATGCAAGATGAGGTACACAGGCCAATGCCATCCAGTTTCTATCACCATGGAGTTGGGGGGGGGAGACAACATCCTGCCTGCCTGTAGCTGAGTTCTCTGACTTGGAAGTCCTGTGAACCCATTGGTTAGGGTGATAATAAAGTTCTGTTCCATAGAAACCATTGATTAAATTTTTGTCCATTGGTGATTAATCTCCAGATCCATCTAGAAATTACTAGAGGTCCATTAAGGGAGTCCCCTCCAAAGCAGAAGTTAGATACAGTTAAAAGGGGCTTGGTATATACAGCGACACATGCCTCTCTCATCCCAAAGAGTCAGAAATTTACAGGGACTTCAGAAGTCTATCAGGAGCTGTGGGCAGATGTGTATTTCTTGAGCTGTACCATTGACCATCCTGTCTACATGGATATTTCCTGTGGAGTCCTTGCTTTTCCAGATGGACTTCCTGAACACTTACTGATCTCTAGGGCAGCTTTTGTTTCAAAACCATGTAGCCTACAAAAGATAGTTTTCTCCCTTGATGCTGTAGTTATGCATAGACAGGCTGTCACAGCAGGATGGCGCCTTCACCCACCCAAGTCATACACTGAGGTTGCAATGTCCCCCAGCTGCAGGATTGTAGGCTCTGGGGAAGTTCTCTCACTAAGACTGGGGTGTGGAAAAAGACATCTCCATATCCTGCCCCTCCATGAGCAGAGAGAAGGTATCACACATCTTTCCCTGAGCCTTTTATTGTTATATTTTCAGAGATGTTAAAGGGATACAAGAGGTAGAAAATGGTTGTGAAACATTTGCTCTGCCAGTTCTAGACATGCCATCAGTTACATATGGAAGCTTTCCCTCTAACTCGGATAATCTTCCAAGAGGACGTTTTTAGTTTTGTGACTTTATGGAAGGACATCTGGGTTCAAGAGCTTGACTGGATAGGGCTTAGCTTGGATGATGTAATGTGTGAGTTCTAATGGGGGTTGCAGCATGAGAAGAGACTGGGTTTGATTGGGAACCATTGTATGAGATATACAAGTACTCAATAAAAAATATTAAGAAAAGAAAGACTGGAAGTCCATGGACATACCAGAGGTGCTGTCTCAAAAAAGGAAGGAAGGGAGGGAGGCAGGGAGGGAGGGGGAGAAGAAAGGAGAGAGGGAAAGAAGAAAAGAGAGAGAGGATGGAAGAGAGGGGGTAGGGAAAATCCCATAACATCCCTTCATATACTTTGTGTGATAACTTTAACATTAAAAATTATAATTAAAAGGAATAAAGGAGAAAAAAAACATGTATTCTTGTCATTTTCCATAAAAGGGTTTTGAAGATTGAATGAGACAGTGCAAATGACAGAATTTTGACTTTATATATATGTGTGTGTGTGTGTGTGTGTGTGTGTGTGTGTATGTGATTGTCAGTTCAAAGTATTTCTTCTGTTACTGAATCCTTAAGAAACATGATTTTGTGGCCACAGAAGCACAGACACTAAATTTTTTTTAGTGTCTGTTTTTTTTTTTCCCCTGACACAAAAATTCTGATCTCAAGGGATTTATAGTTAGTGTGGAAGGAAGACTATCCTTGTGTTACATTTATTTCCTGAGCTATCCTGTGGAAAAAATAGTACTACATGTATTGTTATAATTTTTTTCCATTGGAACAAATGACAAGTATATCAAGAGAAATCTCAGATACGTTGAGCAAAATTATATGGAATTGTGTCGCCTAAGGGAGAATTATGGTGGTTTTGGTTGATGCGTGTTGGGATGTCTGCCTTCATTTGAGTCATTGTTTTTTTATTTCTGAAAAAGCTATCATAGCTTTTACCAGTATTTTAAGAGTTATCTGTATAAAGTGGGTAGCCTGTACCTGTTTATAAGGTTCTCATCTAAGGTCTTTGGCTGTGTTGACTTATATATAATCATCTTAACTATTCTATAAGGCAGTTAAGGATAATAACTTCTATTTCTGTTTGCCTATGAATGAAGGCTTGATGTGTAATAGATTTGTAATAATCTTGAATTTAGTGTAAGGGTCATGAGTTAGTAATTATGAAAGACAATATGACTTTAGCACGCATTTGGACATAGCTACAGGTTTGCATGGAAACAAATAAAAATGAGAATTTATGTAAAATAGTTTATTTATAACTTATTCCTAATTTTATTTTATATATGAATTTCTTTGAAGCACAAGATAAACCATATCTTGAAATATGTTTTAATCAATTCATTAATAAACTTATAGCTGTTAAAGAACAATGAAGGTAAGCCTGTATATCAAACATTTTATTTTTATTATTTTTATTTCATGTGTACGAGTGTATTGCCTGCCTGTATGTAAGTGTACCTGTTTTTTGAGATACTCGCAGAGGTCAGAAGAGGGTGTAGGATTCCCTGGAGCTGGTTATAGATGGTTGTTAGCTACCATGTGGGTGCTGGGAATTGAACCCTTGTCCTCTGCTAGAGCATCCTGTGCTCTTAACCAATGAGCCATCTCTCCAGCCCCATATTCAGCATTTTAAAGATTGTGATGGTTAGTATTAATTGCCAACTTGACAGACTCTAGACTCACCTGGAAAATGGGTTTCTGGGCACGCTTGGGGGAGATTATCTTGATTGCTCAAGTTGAGGTGGGAAGGCCACTCACTGCTGGTGCTGCCACGCCCTGGTTGGGGTCCTGAACTGTGTAGAGAAAGGGAGCTGAGCAGCACGCATGAGTTCATCCCACCACTTCTGATGGGTACGATGTGTGACCACCTGCTTCAAGCTCTTGTTGCTTTGACTTCCACTAGGATGAATAAACCCTTTCTCACCTAAGTGGCGTTTTTTTTTTTTTTTTTTCCCACTGGTAAAAGTCACCAATCTAATGCCTGAAAACATACAACTTTTGGCTGTGCATGATGGGATTGGAGAAATGCCAGCAGAGAGGCTGAACCATCTGAACATTAAGGAAAGGGAACCTCAGACTGCCTGAGTCACAGACACTGAGCATCTCTCTGAAATTATGGGTTAACTGTTTATAGGGCCCTAACAAAGTACCTACCTCTCCCTTTTAGAGAAAAGAAAAACATGATGTGAACTATAAACTAGAGCCAACTGTTAAAGTGGTAATTTCTTATAAAACAGGTATAACTACCTTTTAAAATGGACTGATGAGACATAGGAACTGTGAAAGGATAATCTCTATTTAGAGCCAAATTCAATAGTAAAGTGCTTTATAAGCTGTGGATTAAGTAAAATATATTATACAGGAAAGCTGAATCAGCAATGAACTATTCTACCTAGGAGATGTTGGCTAGGGGATCCAAACCCCCAAAATTATAAAAGCCTTTTGCCTATAAGTGGGAATATATGCAAGGAGAAAGGCGGTAAGTCCCTGTTGTCAAAGACCTGGTGTAAGCATGAAAAAAATGTTTGAGACATCACTGCTAATGTACAATTCACCTCTGAAAATGCCAGAGAGCATTGCCAAAGGTCACTAAAGCAATACAGCAAAATATTGGTCTCCTTGAGACAAGCAAGACTCCCTGTCAGTATGAGCTACACACTCAACTGGAGAGATATTGTGCAACAGTGGCAGCCATTTGTCTAATATATCCAAATCTAATTGGTATTAGCTCTCTCCTTGGAGATAAAACTCACAGGGATGCCACAACTATGCCCTCTAGTGGTTAGGAGATGTTATAAGCCACATAAGAACTTGTCACCCTTTATAGAGAAAATACAGTTTGTGGATTAGCATACCATCCAAGCATCTGTGTCGATCTCACAGCTTAGCTTGCCATAATATATATAGTACTGTTTAATGCCATACATCTAATTGCTTGTGCTTTGTTAGTCGGATTAAAAAGTATCCCTGGATAAACTGTCAACCCATGAAGGGAACAACCTGAACAGACTAGAATCCAAAATGACATCTCCAGAGAAAATAGACTGTTTGTTCTTCTCACCCACTTGTGCCCCTTTCCCAACCTAGTAACAAATTGCGGAAGAGGAGGTTAAGTAGAATGTAGGGCTGCAGAGAGGTGGGGTGAATCGTGAGACTACACCAATATAGACTGGACTCCTATTGATCAACATGCTTGTGCATACATGTATTAGTCTACTTTCTTGTGCTGTGATAAAACACCATGACAAAGGAACTATAAAGGAAGATTTATTTGAGCTTATGATTGAGGGTTCCAGGAATAGAGTCCATTGTGGCAGGGAGGCATGCGGCTGGAGCAGCAAGCCGAGGGTCACTCTCGCAAAGAGCACAGGAAGCAGAGAGAGAGACTGGAGACCACGAGGCTTGTTAAACTCACAAGCCTGCCCCAGTGACATACTTCCTCTAGCATGGCCCCACCTTCTAAGACCTCCAAAACAGTGCCATCAACTGGAGACAAAATGTCTGAATACTTAAAGCCTATGGGGGACCACTCATTCACACCACCACATTCCACTCCCTGGCCCCCATAGGCTCCTGACCATATAAAAGCAAAAGCATTTAGTCCAACTTAAAAGTCCCCATAGTCTTTACTAGTTTCAATGCCATTCAAAAGTCTACAGTCCAAGTCCCTTCTGAGAGAGACTCCCAACATACAGTGGAACCGAATACACATTCCCATTCCAAAAGGGAGGAATAGAGGCTAGTGAGGAATACGGCCAAAACAAACCGAAAACCAGCAGGGCAAAAACAAGTCCAGTAGCACAGGTGCGACTTCTGGGACTTGACTTCCAAAGGGCTTAGATGGCTCAGCTCTTCCAGCTTTGCTTGCAACATACATCTCTTTTAGGCTGGTACCCACTCCCTGTATGCAGCTCTCTCCTGACAAATATCTCACAGGTTGGCATCTCGAATGTCTTCTTGGGTCTCCGCTGCCACCAGGCTTCACATTCACAGCTTCACGCAATGGCCTATCAGGCCTTCTTTATTCAGGACACCCCTGCTGCACTCTGCCTGGCCTCTGTGCTCTCTGAAACCATGGAGGAAGAACTGATGCAACCCTTCACTCTTGCAAACTTCATGTGCTAAGCAAGCACCATGTGAATGAAATTGCCGAATCTGGCTGCAAGTTCCGGATGGAATCTCTCCTACTTTAACAACATTTGCAATTTTTCTCTGCCCTGGACTTGTTGAGGATTAGCTGGGTGTGGTCTGCCCTGAAGGTACTGATTCTTTTGTTTACTTGTAAATCTCGGTCTCTCCTTAATCACTTTAGCCTCCTTATGAAAGGGAGCCTCTCCTCACAGGCCTTGGCCACACCTTTAATCTTCCTAGTGTACTTTTCGATCCAAACTGTAAATTCTGCCATTTCCTTCTGCCCCATTTGCTCTTTTTCACTGTAGATCTGTATAATATTCACCATTAAAAGCCACGCACCATTTCTACATTAGCTTCTTGAAATATCCTCCGCCAAAGACATTAATCCATTGCTTTTCAAATTAGCATCAGCAAGCATTGGGGCTGTGGGAAAACTGCTGCCAGACTCTTTATCAAAATATCCGTCATTCCCAGTGATGTTAAGTCTTTATTTTCCTCTGGAATCACATTTTTTGCAGCAATGCTTTCTTCCAGGCTTCTACTAGAATGCGCCATTAAGCTCTGCTTACAGTAGTCAACAGCTTTTCTAGCCCAAAGTTCCAAAGTCTTCCACATTTCTCCAAACATCCACATGGTCAGGTTCTTCACAGCCAACAGCCCACTCTCGGTACCAAAACTGTGTTAGTCACTTTTCTGTTGCTTTGATAAAACACACATGACCAAAGGACTTATAAAAGGAGAGTTTATTGAGCTTACGATTGAGGTTCAGGGAATTAGAGTCCATTGTGGTGGGAGGCATGGCGCTGGAGACTGGCAGAAGCCGAGGTCACATCTCGCAAGAGCACACAGAGACAGAGAGAGAGACTGGAGACCACGAGGCTTGTTAATTCACTAAGCCGGCCCCCAGGTGACATACTTCCTCTAGCATGGCCACACCTTCTAAGAGCCTCCAAAACAGTGCCACCAACTGGAGGCAAAATGTCTGAATACTTACAGCCTAATGGGGGACACTCATTCAAACCACCACAACAAGTTTCTCCAACTGGACTATGGGAACGTGGGTTGTTCAAAATTTGGACATAGATACCTTGCAAATTGGTTTTACATGATGTTACTTATATTTATTGCTTAGCTATTCAAAAAAATGCACCAATTACTTAATTATATGGCAAATCTGAATAACACAATGTATCTGAAAACAACTGTGCTATTATATGGTAGATCCCTTAAAAAATAAACAAATAAAAGAGAAAAAAAAAAAAAAGATTTTCACATTACCATACAACTCAATTCTTAGTTAAAAGAAATGCTATATTACAGGATGAAAAGCAATCTGAATTCTGTAATCTCAAGAAGCATAATGTATGACTGAAGACCACCCTGCTTCCCAAGATATAGGAAACCTTACCATAAAATCTAGAATTTATTTTAGAAGACTGGAAATATCTTTGTGATATTAAACTTCTGACTGAAGAGAGAGCCATAGTGTTCTCATAAAGTTCGTGAGTTGGTGTATAATCAGTTGAAGCAGAAAAAGGAAGAGAAGGCTCCTGGAAAGACTCTAAAGGGACCTGCTCCTAAGAAGAAGGTCTCAAAAAAGTATTTTGTTTCAGAGTATTGTCTCATATTGAATGAAGAAACAAACAAGCCAGAAAAAAGATCAAGGCACTCTGAGAAAATTCTGGAAGAAAGACCCCAGAGTCTTAAAAAAATAATTGGTATCTCATTTTAAGTTGGAATTATCCACTTATTTGCTCTTTCAGTCATTCTTATATCCATAAGGAATGCTGAATTTAAGTTGTGTAAGCCCTGTTCTCTGACATGTTCATTATATTATCAGAGTTGAAATATCTAAACGAAGCTGCTATTCTATGGAATATGTAAAAGCTTCATGTTAGTACTCCTGAAGATCCTTAGCCTCCTGAAGTTTAGTTTCTTTATCTAAATAACAAGAGCATTGGCTTTGATAGAGAATCTTTAAGTCTATTTCTATCTATGTAATCATAAACGTAGTATATTCACAAATCCCTAAAAATTAGAGCAGAAAGCATTCTCTGCAGTAGAGTGCTGGAAAGTTTTTGATGGAGGTGACTTATAAAATTTTCTATTGAAATTCCATGCATTTCATAAAATATCTTTAAAATTTTTTTGAGACAGGGTCTCCCTGTAGCCCTGGCTGGTTTAGAACATATTCTGTAGACCAGGCTAGCCTGGAACTCACAAAGATTTGTCCGCCTCTGCCTCCCAAGTCCTGGGATTAAAGGCATTTGCCATCATGCATGGCATACACTGTATCTCTTTAATTTAAAAATATTTGTTATTTTTATTTCATGCATATGAGTCATTTCTTTTTTTAATTGAAGTTTTGTGCATTTCACACAACATTTCTTAATCAAGTTTAGACCCACTCCCCCTTCCTTGTCCCCCACTCCCCAGAGCTCATGCATTCTGCCATACATGTCTTGTATCTTTTTCTCAGTCTTTTTTAAATTCATTGATGCAGAAGGTTACTGTTTGGGGCAGAAATTTACTGTTTCAGTCAGTTCTTTGACCCAGTCTTTTTTGTTGTTGTTCTTTCCAATTTGTATCGCACCAGAATATGTATATATACACACCACACATATACCAAAATTATGACATCTGAAAATAAACTATAGGTTAATTCCAAAAATGTTTAGGGATTTACATTTTAACAGAGTTATATGCAGATAAAGAAAAGAATATTACTTTACATTCCTATATTACATAGCAAGTTGGTGAGTAACATCAGGTATTATATTTACTAAAAAAAAAAAAAAGAAAGAAAGCATTATTCAATTTGCTTTACAAATAGCAATTTGGTGCTAGGATCTACAAATGAGGGATACCATACATCGTTTGTTTTTCTGGGAATGTGTTACTTCACTTAGCATAATGGCTTCTATGTCCATCCATTTACCTGCAAAGTTCATGATGCTGTCTTTCTTTACACCTGCATAGAATTCCATTGTGTAGATGGAATTTTTTTTTTATCCAGCTCTTTGCTGTTGTGAAGAGAGCTGCAATAAACATGGATGTGCTTGTATCTCTGCGATAAGATGAGTGTTGTGGGTACATCCTAGGAGTGGTAGGACTGGGTCAGGTGGTAGATTCATTTTGGGTCTTTTAAGAGTTCTCCACACTGCTTTCCATAGCGGTTGCATGAATTTGCGTTCCCACCAGTGTGTTTCTTACATGTAGGTAGGTGAACCCATGTCATGCAATGCCCACAGAGGTTAGAAGAGGATGTCAGATACTCTGGAACTAGAGTTATGTATGGATGGTTGTTAGGTGCCACATGGTTGCTAGGAGTCAAACCCAGGTCTTCTGCCGAGCAGTTTGTGCTCTTAACTGCTGAAACATCTCTTCAGCCCCTCATACAATATATCGTCATCATATTTAGAACCCCCTTTCCAATCTGCCTTCTTCATAGGCCCTCTGCTAGTTTTCATGCATTCTGTCATACATGTTAAGGGCTATTAAGTCAAGTTTGTGTCCCCAGATGTTCCTCAGTGTGAGTCCATCCACTGCAGCCTGGTCAACTTATCTAGTGAGAGGGGATACTTGAGTGGACCCTTGCTAGGTTACTGTGCTGGATAGTTTTAGTGCCAGCTTGACACACTTGGGTTGAGGGAGCTTCATTTGGGGAATTGCCTCCATTGACTAGCCTGTGGCCATATCTGTGGAGTATTTTCTTGATGAGTGATGTGGGAGGTCCCAGCCCACTGTGGGCAGTGCCATCCTTGGGCAGGTTGTTCTGTATTGTATAAGAAACCAGGGTGAGTACGGGCCGGAGGAGCAAGCCAGTAAGTATCTATCCCCTGTGGCCTGTGCTCCTGCCTCCAGGTTCCTGCCCTGAGCTCCTACCTTGGGCTCTCTAAGTGATGAACTATGTATGACCCAGTAAATGTAAGATGAATAAACCCTTTCCTCCCCAAGTTGGTATTGGTCAGAGTGTTTTGTCACAGTGATTGAAAGCAAACTAGAACAGTTATGTTTTGATAGGCACAGATTCTCTCAGTGGTAATGATGCATTCTGGCAGGGAGTCATCGGAATGGCGTGCTCCGTGAATGCCCTGAAATTGTTTGCAAAATTTTGGGTAAATGGAAGTTTCACATTTTCCCAAAGAAAGATACCATAGCCTTAACTCAGCTGTCCATGAATGTGATCCGAGGAACGTGACCCACAGTGTTGAGACTAGTGCTCTGCCTGAGGGAGGAGAGGTAGATGGAAAGAAGGAGTCAGTGGGGTTATGGAGAGCTGAGCACTGAAGGTGTTGGGTGGAGGAGAGTAGAGGAGTGAAGAGCAGTAAACATGGGGAGGGTCATCGTGTCCGCAAGAACCAGTGTTTGACTTTAAATCTTGGACTGCCCTCCCAGAACTGTGACCAAAGGGAGTTTAGTTAACCTCTCAGAGATTCAGGCCATTGCTATCTATATTCTTACATATGTATTTAAAATTTATTTTTAAATGAAGGGCTGTTAAAAGTCTTTGCTCATGTGTTGTCTGTACAGTTGAGGACATGTAACCGGGCACTGGGTGCCCTTGGTGACTAAAGCAGACACTAATTCTTTTGTTCTTATAACAGCTTAGGAAAGAGACATCAGTTTTCACAGTGAGGAAGTGAGGCCTGGGGAAGTTACAATGACTCTACAGGTCATGTGAGGGGAAGCAGCAGAGCCTCCAGTCACAAGTGTGACCTTCATCTTTGTAGAATGTCCTTGGGCCTGGCTTAGCTCTATAAGAAAGGGGAAATCTGGTTTTCTTTAGGAATGATTTACATAATGGGTGGGTCTTTGGTTGAAAGACAATGCAGATAATAAATAATAATCATTAAATAACAAAGCATATTTCCAAATCCATTTTTCCTATGATGACACATGTATTTGATGGATCAATTACTACATTGCACTAGGTTGTATTTTTTAAATTTTATTTATTTATTTTTTTATGTGTATGAGCGTACTGTCCTGCAGGTAGGTTTGTGCCACCGTGTCGTGCAATGCCGCCGAAGTCAGAAGAGGGTATCAGATTCCCGGAACTGGAGTTCTCCTGGAGTGGAGTTACAGACGGTTCTCAGCCACCAGTGGTGGGTGGGGGGATCAAACCCGGGTCCTCTGCAAGAGCAGTTGGTGCTCTTAACCGCTAGGCCATCTCTCCAGCCCTGGTTGTATTTTTTATTATGAGCCACAAGATATAGAATTAAAATGATTACTAATCATGTCTGGGGGAAGCTATGTAGCATGTGAGAGCATGTGAGAGCATGTGAGGGCATGTGAGAGCATGTGAGAGCATGTGAGAACATGTGAGGGCATGTGAGGGCATGTGAGAACATGTGAAAACATGTGAGAACATGTGAGGGCATGTGAGAACATGTGAGGGCATGTGAGCACATGTCAGGTCATGTGAGGGCATGTCAGGGCACGTGAGGGCATGTGAGGACATGTGAGAGCATGTGAGGGCATGTGAGAATATGTGAGGGCATGTGAGAATATGTGAGGGCATGTGAGAATGAGAGGTG
>VZQC01000745.1:1112143-1133923 GCA_009823505.1 Rhizomys pruinosus | reverse complement strand
AAAAAAAAAAAAAAAAAAAAAAAAAAAAAAAAAAAAAGCAAACTGGGGGATGGGAGAGTTCACTGATGAAGTTCACAGATTGTCACTAGGCACTTCTATTTCATTAAGCCTGGCCAGGGAAGCCTGTCTAAGGAGATAATATTTTGGGCAAGAAGCACGTGACAGGAAGGGGCCACAAATGCATAGGTCTAGGGGGAAAGAGCATTCCGGAAGTGGAGTGAGTTGTCAGGCCCAGATCTCCAGATGCTGAGTTAGGAATGGATTTAGTGGAGCAGGGGTAGGGAGACTAGGCTGCCTGTGTGGTAGTCCGGGAAGGAGGTGGGTTTGGACGAAGCATAGTGGCTTCCACTGGCGCATGCGGAAGTATGTGGGAGAATGCTGAAGATGAAAGAAGGAAGCAAGGATCGCGCAGGGCTTTGCTCTACAAACCGAACTCAGTGATGGCGTCAGCAATTCATGTGTAGGCATGTAGATGTCTGGCTGGAGAGGAGCAAGGATGAACGATGAGGGCTCAGGGGCAGTGAAGTGATTTTTATGTGAGGTAATTTTGAGAAGTCTATTAGACATTCACAAAGAAAGTATCAAACATTAAAATTAGATAAAGACAGCCAGGCATGGTGGCACATGCCTTTAATCCTGGCACTCGGGAGGCAGAGGCAGGGAGAGCTCTGTGAGTTCAAGGCCAGCCTGGTGTACATAAGTGAGTTACAGGACAGCTGGGGCTATAGAGAGATCCTGTCTCAAAAAGACAAAAAAATAGATGTAGATAAATATGGAGGTCAGGCGAATGAGGCTGGAGAAATGAATTTAGGATGCAATACACACATGCATATTTTATATACATTTATGTCTACAGACATATATATTACACATAAATTTGTAAGGCCATGAGATTAGATGAGATCACCCAGGAGAAGGATACGGAAAGGTGAGAGGGCTAAGAGGGATGGCTGGCAGCCTGGGATGGAAATGCAAAGGAGAAGAAAAGGAATGGCAGGTCATGGACAAGGGTCTGGGCAGACAGTACAGATGGGGAGTGGGAATAAGACAGTCAGGAGGAGAGACTGTGTGAAGGAAGAAGAGGACAGCCATGTCAGATGCTGCTCAGGATTACACTGATTCTCCATAGGAGGGTTAAAATACCACTTTGCGTGGTGTGCTTGTTATTTGGTTTCAGTGTTTAGAATATGGCTTATCTCTCCCTTGTGTTTTGCATGGCTGGCTCCTACACGTATGGAATAGAGATGATTTTTGTTGTTCTTAAAGCATCCTTGGAAAAATGCAGAACTTATTCTAGCTATGAAGATGTAAACTGCTGCTTTTTGAATCATTATTTTGGATGGTCAGGGTAGAATATTCTGTATAAGCAAGTGCCCCAGCATTGGGCATTTCTGTGGAGTGTTAGCCTTGGCCTCATACATTAGTTCAGTTCTGTGGAGCCACTGACATGTTGGCTAATTTCTACTCAGGCCCCAGAACCAGATGGCCCCTAGGAATGACAACTGGCAAGGCCATTGTTGAGCGGTAAATATCGAGGTGTCATTGATACTGACCTTGAACCCGAGTGCTGTTCACTGGTTCTGGTTCTACCAGCCCTCTCACAGCACAATTCACAACTTGGTTTTCTCATTGCTGACGTCTGGCTCATTCTGGGTCTTGAAATCTAGTCCAGTTTTCACCCTGGCCTCTGAGTGTAGCAGGGCCCTGATCCTAAGACCTAGTCTGTGTATTGGTCCCTAACGCTGGCTTGGTTGAGGCCTACTTTCAACTCTGAAAGCCCGACTGTCTTCACTTCTACCCTGCCCTGTTGCTTTTAACCCTCCTATGGAGAATTTTTCTTTTCACCCACGAATGAGTCCTTAAGGTTGTTTGCCTCTTTAGATGTCTTCCATCCCCCCTCTCAGCTCAAGCTAAATTTTCCTTGTTGATGCTAACAATACAGTTGAGTTCTTCTTGGTATCTGAGTCCCACATAAGTCATATCTAAGTAACTCACTGTTCTAGCATTTTGACTTCAGTTTTGAATTGTTTCACGCCTGGATGGAAACATTGCTTTTTAAAACTGGCATTCTTCAATGGTGTATACAAAGTAGATTCCTTTAAAGAAGGAAGAAATCTGCAGATGTTTTTAAACATAAAAGGCATTAGGGAAGAAGGACTAGGGGAGGCAGTGTAGCTTCTGCCTTTGAGGAAATATGTTTGTGAAAATATAGTCATAAAAGATGCTCTTTGTGAGGCATGGTGGTGCACGCCCAATCCTAGCACTTGGGAGGCAGAGGCAGGTGGGTCTTTGTGAGTTCAAGGCCCACCTGGTCTATATAGTGAGCTCCAGGCCAGCTGGGACTAAAGGGAGACCCTGTCTCAAAAAGACAAAAAAAAAATGCTTTTTACAGCCAGAAAAGGAGGCTGGTTGCATTTAAAATGGTTTCTTCTTTATGTGATGCATGTATTTTATTTTCAGTGGAGCCTTATGATCATAGACATCATTATTAAAACATTTCATAACTGAGACTATAGCTAAAATATTAAGGACCATAGTTCTTAGATGCAAGAGTGATGAGAGTTTATATGCTGGTTCTCTATAATTATTGCTTTCTATTTAACCTTGAGTAATTGAAACATATACATGTGTTCCCCAGGACATGGGGCATATTGGAAATATTTAAATTCTTATGGTCATGTTGTGCTTTTCTCAGATAATTGGAACATTGCCCAGGAATAAACGTCTCATCCTTTCCCTATACAATTTGTGAGTTGTTTGACCTAGCATAATTTGTTTTTCACAACCAGTCAGAATGACAGTGTTAAATGTTTTACAGGGATATAAAAATAAGAATTATAGCTCAGTTTTTTTTTTTTTTTTTGTCTTTTCGAGACAGGGTTTCCCTGTAGCCCCAGCTGTCCTGGAACTCACTCTGTAGATCAGGCTGGCCTTGAACTCACAAAGATCCGCCTGCCTCTGTCTCCCAAGTGCTCAGATTAAAGGCGTGTGCCACCATGCCCAGCTGTAGCTGTTTTTTTTTTTTTAACACTCTCCTTTCCCCTCTAATTATTATTATTTTCTATAAAAATATAGTTTTTGAGATAGTGTCTCTCTGTAGCCCTAGCCTAAAACCTGCTACAATATACTAAGTTGTATTCAATCTCACAGAGATCTGCTTGCCTTTACCTCTCCAGTGGGATTACATGCTCAGCCCTATTGAAAAAAACAACAACAACTTAACTTTGCTTCAGTGTAGAATATCCTTAACCTCAGGAAAGATATTTAATACCAAGGTTTATATTTTCTGAACCAAAAGACATATTAAGAAATTCTCAAAGACAGGGTATACTGCCCCAAATGAGAGTTTCATGGATGCATTAAGAGAGTTTCGGTGCTTATACACACACATGGCCTTCATCCTTGTGTAATGCCATGGTTACGAAATTGAATACACTGTCTGTTCAGGCTGAGCCTGGGCTGGAGCCTTGCATCATTGGAAAAAGAGACCATTTCATGTAACAGTGCTTGAAATGAAAGGGATACTGGGAATGCATCAAGAGAGTTCATGCCACTGGAAATTGTGCCTTTCTCTGAGAAAGAATATATTCCAGAATAATAAAAGGAGATTGTGCCTTGTAAATCTTCAAGCATACTAGTTTACTATCATATAAAAAGCCTCAGAAGGTACATACTGACAAGGTCTTTAAAAAGTCTAACTGTTCAGTGGCTTCTATAGCTGTTCTAATGGAGTTTGGCTCAAAATTGGTGTTAGAATTTCCTTCATGTCCAGACTTATGCAAACCTTTCTCAGAGGAGTGTACACTAAGTGGTGTATTGCTTTTGTGATAATCCTCTCTGGGAGTTTCTCATTTGTCCTTGCAGTTGTAACTAGCTGGGAGGTAAAAGTGTGATCTTTCAGACTTTGCATAGTTCACAGAGATTTGCTTGGGAATGTGTGGTGCCTCTCCGGCTCACAGTTCTCTTACCAGCAACTGTGGTTAAATGTACAAAAATGATCATGCCACCTCTACGCTCTGCCTACACAGGTCCTCAGGATAAGGTGTAGACATCCCTTAACAGGACTGGATGGCCCCTTGCTGTTGGTGGAAGTTAATTGATGAGTAATATAATCCTCTGGCCATGAATTGCATTTATGGGTGCCATTGTCTATGAAATTGGCTGTGTGGTCTGACAATCATCACTGTATAGTGAGATCCAAGGGGACACAGACCTGTCTGTTTCAAGTTGGGTGGAGTGTGGACTATAAGTAGCCTCTTTCTGAAGATTTGGGTCTGCTGGTTTTAACTGAATATTCCATCCTGTAAAAGTGCAGTTGTTTCTTGTCCTGTAAGATTTGGCTCCATAGAAAAAATTGTTAAATATTTCCTGCCCCATTAGGAATTTCTTGAAATTCTGGGCAGATCTGAGCTCCAGAGATAGATATAGATTAAGCCTGAGTATACAGAGTAAACCAAGTATAGCCCTGGTATAGTTACCCTGGTTAAGCATTTAGGATCTCTCTCTCTCTCTCTCTCTCTCTCTCTCTCTCTCTCTCTCTCTCTCTCTCTCTCTCTCTCTCTCTCTCTCTCTCTCTCTCTCTCTCTCTCTCTCTCTCTCTCTCTCTCTCTCTCTCTCTCTCTCTGTCAGAGGACAACAACATGCATGAGTTGGCTCTCTCCTTCCACAATGTGGATTCTAGGGATTGAACTAGGGTTGTCAGGATTGGTGACAATTACCTGCTGAGTCATCTTTCCAGTCCCAGAAATATTTTTTTCAGATTTATTTTATTTCATGTATTTGTGTGTGTCCCATATGCGTATGTGTGCAGATGCATGTGGAGGTCAGAGGAGGGACCTGGGGTTATAGGTGGTTGTGAGCCAGCTGATATGGGTGCTGGGAACCAAACCCCAATCTTCTGGCAGAGTAGTACATGCTTTTAATCACTGAGCAATCTCTTCAGCCCAGAAAAAGTAATTAATTTTTTAAGGCATGAAATGTTTTCAGAAAAGCACGAGAAAAGCCCGTGTGCACCTAGTGAGCATCGCATGCTTCCGTCACCATCACTCGGCACTCCTACCTGTTCCCCCTTTTTTTCTGGTTCCTGCTGAGGCCACTGGTGGGTTTCCCCGTTTCTTTCTGGCTTCCTGTTCCATTTTCCCTAAGACACCTCTTTGGCCTTTGTCACATCTCACTCTTGCACCCCCCCCCCTTTAACACTGGATGGAGGCATCCGGCCTTCAAATGCTCTCTTCTTTTGCTTGTGTTCCAAAGTGTTCCCTGGCCTTTGCATTCCCTCCAGCTGTCCTCCCACTCCTCTCCTTTTCTTTACAACAAAACTCCTTAAAAGCTTCACCTAGGGCTGGAGAGATGGCCTGGCGGTTAAGAGCACCGACTGCTCTTGCAGAGGACCCAGGTTCGATCCCCAGCACCCACATTGCGGCCGAGAACCGTCTGAAACTCCAATTCCAGGAGAACTCCAGTTCCAGGGGAATCCAAGACCCTCTTCTGACCTCCGCGGCACTGCACGACACGGGTGCACAAACTTGCATGCAGACAGTACATTCATACACATACAAAAATAAATAAAATGTAAAAAAAAATTTTTTTAAAAAGATGGAAGGTACTGGGCTGGAGAGATGGCCTAGCGGTTAAGAGCACCGATCATTCTTACAGAGGACCCGGGTTCGATTCCCAGCACCCACATGGCGGCCGAGAACCGTCTGAAACTCCAATTCCAGGAGAACTCCAGTTCCAGGGGAATCCAAGACCCTCTTCTGACCTCCGCGGCACTGCACGACACGGGTGCACAAACTTGCATGCAGACAGTACATTCATACACATACAGAAATAAATAAAATTAAAAAAAAAAAAAAGCTTTGCCTATAATCAGCCTCTCCTTCCTGGCTTTTCAATGCCCTGTAAAACCATTACAATCATCCTTTCTCCCACCTCAACCCCACCCCGCTGTAACTGCTCTTACCAACCTCCTGAAGGACCCCAAGCTTGCTGACTTCTGTGGTCCATTCTTAGTCACCTCCCCTGACATCTCGGCAATAATTGGTGGAATGAGTGGAAGGTCTTTCCTCATGAATTATTCTTTCCTGGACCTGGGCTCACCTCTCCTGAGTTTTCTCCTTCCATTCCATCTCCCATCTCATTTCCACGCCCAGGCCCAGGGCCCTGAGCCTTCCCTGACTCTTTTACATAGTGATCTCATCCTCTTGCCCAACTGTAATGATATATATATATATATTATATCTCAGGAGAAGCCTGGATGAAAGACTCCAGTGCGTAGCCCCAGAGGCATTTTTTGTGCTAATTAGAAAAAGCTGCCCTTTTCCGCCAGCACTTGACTGCCATCTTCTGGGAGTTTTGTAGAGTTGGAGTAAGTTGGATCGTTTACAGCTGTGGAACCCCCAACACTAGCCCAGAATGTTTCTCCATTGGGGTGGGAGTATATGGGTACCATGAGCTCGGTATCTTCCCACCGGCGTTCCTGATTCCCTCCTCCTTCCTCATTCTATCCCAAACCCTTCCCTTTAGTCCTATCAATTTCAGAATTCTGACTAGTGAGGTCAGACCCCATGAACTTATTCTGGGCACCTGTCTCCCACACTCCAGCTCAAATACATCAGCAAATCGCATGTATTTTCCTCTAAAATGTATTAGAATAGAATTTAACCATTTCTCTGTATCTCACTTCGGCCCTGCTGGTCCCGAGCCCCATCATCTATGACTTGGGATGTTCTAGTATCAACATCCTCTGGCTCCCCACCGTCTCTTCTTGATAATTTCTCATTGCAGGCACCCCATTTTCCCCACCACCTACAACGCCTCATAGTCTACCATCTTTGAGGTCAAAATCAAAATCCTTAAAATGGCCCTCTGCCATCCTGGTCTGTCCACACCTCCAGCCATATCATCTTCTTGCTCCTCAAGCCCAGCATACCTGGGCTGCAGCCACCCTGGCTGCATGCTCCTATACATGCATGCCTCTTCCTAGTCAGCAATCTTTGCTCAAATGTTACTTTGTCATACCATAGAAGCCTTACCCAGCCAAACTAAAACACCCCCTCAAAGTCTCCCGAAATATCTAGTGCCCCCTATTATTTTACTGTCTCTGCAGTCTATCGTCTGGCTCTCACACATTGCTATTGCATCACTTCACTAGATATCAGCCTTTGTCAGCAACAGGGTTTTCTTCCCCTCTACTTTACCCCAGTTTTTAACACAATGCTTGACAAGTAGGATTCGAATAAAGATTAGTCAAATAAATCAATGAACAGATGCAACCCAGAATCCATCTATAGGACTCCAAGGTTTGAGATGATCCTGCACAGACATATTCTCCAAGTTCTAGGATAAAAGCCTTTTCAGGGGTCCATCTCTGTGAATTCAAGGCAGAAACTAATTTAAATCTTTTTTTTTTTTTTTTAATCACTTTGATTTTACAACCTTCAGGAAGGACATCAGGTTTCTGCAGAGAAAGCAAGTTGGCGCCATCTAGTGGCAACAAAGGGAGCCCACATTTGTGCTACTAAAATTTATTTTTTGTTTGTGCGGTTAAATATTTATTAATTTAAATTTCGACAATTTCATGTGTATATAAAGTGTATTGTGAACATATTAAGCCCCTATTACCCTCTCTTATTCCCGTCTCACTTCTATAGACACCTTCTTCCCAACTCACCCTGTTATGTCTTATTTTTATATGCAGTTCGTGTGCAGGTAGCCACTGAGTGTTCATGATTACATGGGCCATGTAAGATCCAGAAGATGGTGTTTCCTAGGACTCCTCCAAATCCTCCAGCTCTTACAGTCCTCCCCTTTTCTGTGATGTTCCCTGGGTCCCAGAAGGGTGATGTAGATGTCCTGTTTAGGGCTGAACACTCAACAGTCACTTATTCTTAGAATTTTGTCTAATTATGCTTTTCAAATCTGTTAAAATTGAAAGTGTAGCTCCCAATATAGAGGTCTATGGACTCTCTGATAGCAGTAAGTACCATAGCCATAGCGATGAGCACATTTTCCCTGAACTGTGTTGAACTAGAGAATGAACAGTTGTCTATCTTTTAGATGACTTCTTTCCTCTCCTGTGGTGGTGACCAAATTCAGGACCTTGTCTATGCTTGATAAGCACTTACATCCCTGAGCTATATCCTGAGCCCTCTCTAAGATTACTTCTGATGCTAAATATTAAGTTTTGTTCATTTTTTGGTGATTTGATTTCTTTTGTTCCTGTTAATTGACCCTCTACTTACCTTTGAACCCTGCATTTGTTTGGTACTAGCTCCATCTGCTGGGAAATTATATTTTAATACAATTGGCATATAATGAAATAAACCTCTAGATAAAATCATGTGGGATAATGAAGGAATCTCTCCAAGCCAGATTTATGAAGCCTGGTGAACCCTTATGGTTATGTGTAATCTACCTTCAGAGGGATCAGCTTTCAGATTTAGCTCATTGTTTTGCAAAGAGCACGACAGACCTTTATTTAGAGAACCCAAGAAAGAGAAAAAAGATCTATTTCCTGTCTGTACACCTTGACAGGTGAGATGGGAAGCACGCTGATCTGTAGCTCTCATTCTGACATTTGGAAAGCTAGGTCATTCCAGTCCTCCAGTAACTTAAAGCAGAAACTCCTTGATCTACTTAGTGAATCTGAGCCTCTTCATTCCCTGTTGGAGTGCATCTTGGAAATGTTTGTCTGGAGGCCTGTGCAATGGTCAGATAAGCAGGGTAAGGTGCTGCAGGTCCCAGGAAGGAGGTGCCCCCTGGGTGCTGACACTCAGATCAGTCTCTGGTCTTTTCATGCGGAAGATGTTTGTCTGAGCAGCACTGAGGGCAGCAGTGGAAGCGATGGCATAAGAAGAGGAGGCCAGGGGCTGAGGAGATGGCTCAGTGGTCAAGAGCACCCTGCTCTCGCAGAGAACCTGGGTTCAGTTCCCAGCATCTACATGGTGGCTAACAACCATTTGTAACTCAAGTTCCAAGGGATCTGATGCTCATTTCTGGCTTCCGCAGGCATTGCATGACACTAGTGCACTTACATACATGCAACCAGAACACTCATACATCTAAAAGAAAAATAAAGATTCATTAAAAAGGTAAGGAGGTTAATTTCACTTCAACATAAAGTCTGTTTTCTAATGAAAGGGTTGGGTTTTTTTTTTGTCTTTTTCAAGACAGGGTCTCCCTGTAGTCCCAGCTGGCCTGGAGCTCACTATGTAGACCAGGCTGGCCTTGAACTTACAGTGATCTACCTGCCTCTGCTTCCCAAGTGCTGGGATTAAAGGTGTGTGCTACCACGCCAGGCTATGAAAGGTATTTTTTAATCCTCCAAGGAAGGGATTAAATCTTCAGTTCCCTGTCAGTGCATGGATCCAAGTAGAAGCTGGCTGACAGTCTGCCAGCAATATGCTGGTATAGTTGAGACTTTTTTTTTGTATTTTAATGTGTTTAATTATATTGAATTTTTGTGCATTTTATACAATAAATATTAATCATATTTAGATCCCATCCCCTATCCGCATCCCCCAGAGTACCCCCGCCACTGGATTTCATGTATTCTTTCATATATGTTAAGGCCTATCAGTCAAATCTGTGTATGCAGATGTTTATACCAAAATTCATCCATGGAAGTCTGGTCAGCCTAAAGTGGCTCCCTTAAAGAAGATCAACTCTCCCTCACCCAACAGTGATCAACTACTACTAGTTCTTTGACTAAGGTTGGGGGTCTCCTGACCAATTTTCCAGTTCTGTGCTGTTTTTTTGGTCTTGATTGAATTTACATGAGTCATGTGCATGCTATCACCATTTTAAAAACGTTTTATTATTTTTTGAGAATTCCATTCAATGTATTTAATTTTGTATTCTTAATTCATAAGAAATTTTTGTATGCTAAGTATAATAACCCTCTGTCTACCACATACATGAAAGATATGTTTTCTTGCTGTCCATTTGTAGTTCACTCCCACTTGAAGTGTTTGTCAATTTTTAGAGTGGAATTATTAATTTTTCTTTTTCTTGTTCCACTCCTGCATGCCATGTTTAGAAAGGCATTTCACACTTCAATGTAGCACATATATTTTCTTCTTATTTGTAAACTTTATTACTTTTGGCAGATATAAAAACTTAAAAGAACACTGTAAGAACTATGCTTTCTTCCAAATTTATTTCCTCTTTCTTCTTTCTTTCTCCCTGTAGGAAATGGAACCCCCCCACACACACACATACACCAGTACTCTGTTAATACTCTGTCTTGCCTATCATTTGAAGTACAGAGCAGTACTTCCCTCACATTGTGGGCATTATTTTTCTTTTTCTGTGCCCTAATCTTCGGCTCTTTAAGTCAGTGCTAAGCTGTCTGACAAGGGGCCACTGTCCCCACTGTACTTAGCATTTAATTCTCGTGGATGAATTTTAGATCTCTGTGGTGGGGAATCTAGAAAGGTTGCCAATTGCTGTTTTGAAACTGGCCATCAGGCTCAAGATCCTCGGCATCATACAGTGTTTGGTGGGGCAATTGTTCTTCAGCTAGATATTGGAGAAATGAAAATATTGTTAAATACATTTACTTATTAAGCCTATCATAAAGATTTTCATAGAAAGTATTAGCCTCGCTTTTGACTTACATAGTTTTTCAAACATCTTATATCTCTAGAAATAGGTATAAAAACTGATAGTACAACAGTTGGTGGGTAGAGGTGGAGTTCCAACACTCTGGAAGATAGGAGGATTGCAAGTTTGAGACAGCTTGGGCTACATACCAAATTTTGGGATAGCCTGGGTTACATAGCAAATCTTGGTCTTAAAAAATGAAATAAAGGGGCTGGAGAGATGGCTCAGCAGTTAACAGCTCTTACAGAGGACCTGGGTTCGATCCCCAGCACCCACATGGCGGCGGAGAACCGTCTGAAACTCCAATTCCAGGAGAACTCCAGTTCCAGGGGAATCCGACACCCTCTTCTGACCTCCACGGCATTGCACGACACGGGTGCACAGACCTGCGTGCAGACAGTACATTCATACACATACAGAAATAAATAAAAAAATACTTAAAAAAAAAGAGCCCCGACTGCTCTTGCAGAGGACCCAGGTTCGATTCCCAGCACCCACATGGCAGCTAGGAGCTATCTTTAAGCTGGGCGTGGTGGCGCACTCCTTTGATCCTAGTGCTCAGGAGGCAGAGGCGGGCGGAACTCTGTGAGTTTGGGGTCAGCCTGGTCTGCAGAGTGAGTTCTAGGCCAGCTGGGGTGTTGGGGAGACCCTGTCTCAAAAAAAAAATTGAAATAAAACAAAATACCACAAATCAGCCAAAACCCCTCATTTTTTATTTATACAGTTCTTTTAGGATTCTTCCTTCTGCCTAGAGATTGTCGTTTAGATTGTAGGTATAATTTTTTATTTTTTTCAGTGATAGTTCTATTTTTTATTTGCAGTGGTACTTTCACAAATTAATGTCATTGAAGAATGAACTCACACTGTATTAAACATGTGAAAATAAACTTCCTGATTTAGATTGTAGGTATTTTGAAATGTAATATTTAGTATCTATTTCTTGAGAAAAATGTTTAATTATACAAGTTGATAGGCTATTAAAGTCTTTGATATTTTCATTTGTGTATGAGTGTTTTGCCTGTATGTATGTAAGTGAACCCATTCCATTCAATGCCCTCAGAGGTCAGAAGGGGATGCCAGATCCCCTGGAACTGGATGGTTGTTAGCCAGTATGTGGGTGCTGGGAACCAAACCTGAGTCCTCTGGAAGAGAAGCCAGTGCTCTTAACTGGGGAGCTAACATTCCAGGTCCTCATATGGTGTTTTAAATAATATGTTGATAAATATAAAATACTGCATTTTAAAATAATTAAGAAAGATTGTTTCCTAAATTAT
The DNA here is from genome assembly GCA_009823505.1 of Rhizomys pruinosus. NCBI lineage: Eukaryota > Metazoa > Chordata > Mammalia > Rodentia > Spalacidae > Rhizomys > Rhizomys pruinosus. Next base: position 1,122,044 of record VZQC01000745.1, on the reverse strand, counting down.
CCAGCTTATGACAATCTATTCATGTAACTTAGCCTTCCATCCTAATGAGATGGTGGTTCTGAAAAAGGAGATGCTGACAGGATTGGTGGGTAGGCGTTGTGTGGACTTTAGATCTATTATCTTTAATAACAGGGTATTAGTATTTTTTGTTTTATCATTTAGGAAGCTACAATTATTTTTCAGTTATTTAGTAGGATGGATATCTTAAGGACTTCTTGTGGTACTTAACTACTTATTTGAAGATTAGCAAATTTAATATCTATAGCATCTGTACTATTTAAAATTTCTAGAGAATTGTCAACTGCAATACAGTTTTATGATAGCTGAAGGAAAACCTTGAGGAATTTAAATACATATCGCTTCTTATAATCCTGACACAAATGCATGCATTTGTCTGTTTTGTTTAGAATATGGTGAATTTCTACATTGTAAAGGAAAAAAATTTACAGATTTTGATGAAGTTCGCCATGAGATTGAAGCAGAAACAGATCGAGTGACGGGAATGAATAAAGGCATCTCCTCTATACCCATTAATTTACGGGTCTATTCCCCACATGGTAAGTGTAATATTAAAATTCCAAATTCTTCTCAAGCTTTTTTTTTTCACTAGCTACATTAATATTCATTGTAGAAGATTCACCGTAAATAGTCCCGAGTTTCTAGATTTTTGGATACTAGAACATATGGTATGGTTCAAAGAGCTCAAAATATTTATACAGGCAGAAGGAGGTAGCTTTGATAAAACTCACAATTTGTCTTGGGATTTAAGAAAGTATTTTTATTATGAGCCTCGGTGATTGGAAGATGGGCATGTGAAGACTTGTGCTTTTATTATTTTCAGTCTTTGCAAAACATTTTAGAGGAATATGGCCCTTTCCCTGTTATTTCCTTGCTGCTCTATTATATTTCTATTCTTCTTCTTCCTGAGGAATAGTCTATGATCATTATTCCTAGACTATGTGCGTGACTTCCCATGGGGACTGGGTGCTCACACTGAGAAGACAGTAGTCAGAGTGGACTGGGGCCATGCTGTCACTGACAGCTTGTATAGCTGGCCCATTGACTACACTCAGCACACCACAAATGACTAACAGTTTCCCTACACACTAAATGGCCAACCTTCTCCAAATAACATACGGTGCTTTTGAAAGGAAGGGTGGATGTGATGCTGAGAATTTTTATACCATTTGAAGCCGATGCACAAGAAGTCGAGCAGACAGCATATGCATTTATTGTTCAGTGTTTTAATTATACCCCCTAGTTATGACAGCTAGGATATGACAGCTCTCACAGCAGACTGGTAGGCATACAAATCAATGCCTTTCAAATTTTAAGATGATCATTTGGCTTAGCACAATCATGTATCATGTAAAAATAGAGAAAACTAGCAAAACCCATTTTGTATTCAATACTTTTTCTTCTATACACTTCAGATGGACTTATTCACATGCACAATACATAAGGCTGAGCCAACTGGGAGATGATTCTGCATTTTTTTTTTTTTTTTTTTTTTTTTTTTTTTTTTTTTTTTTGTGCACTGAAGGTGTGTGTGAGACTCTTTCACTCCTTTCCACACAGTGTTGAATCTAACGCTGATTGACCTGCCTGGAATTACTAAAGTGCCCGTGGGAGACCAGCCCCCAGACATCGAGCATCAGATCAGAGAAATGATTATGCAGTTCATCACGAGGGAGAACTGTCTGATCTTGGCTGTCACCCCAGCCAACACGGATCTTGCAAACTCAGATGCACTGAAGCTAGCTAAAGAAGTTGATCCTCAAGGTGAGTGTGTGTGTGACCCTGATGATGAGAAAGAATCAGTATGAGCAAGAATTTTGTTATCTTTAAAGAAGTTGGTATACTTATGACTTGGTTTCATAAAATTCAACATGGTTAATGTTGGTAAATATTTTATACTTCAGACACTAAAAGAAAATAGGGAGTATAGTGAAAATCCACATAAAATAGTTTTGAAAGTAAGCTGAAAACAGACATTTTCAAGCCTCATGGAGTCCTGTTTTTTAAAAGTTAATAAAATAAACTTTGGGAATAACAGAATTCAGTCTACCTAACTTGTAAGGGTTTCCTGAATGTCTCAATGAAAAGGCTATGTTTGTTGTTCACTGTGCTTTTTAAAGAAGGAAGCTTAAAAATATATGCAAGATATTTTTTAGATTGTATTTATTTTATTTATATAGTAGTAAAAGCAGGGCTATTTTCCGTTATGTATCTCTGCTTTATGCTGATGTTTCATTTTTTCCTTTCTTTGAGTTGATTCTTCAAAGGCCTAATGATGGGTCTTAGCGTGTATTTGTCTAAAGTAATAATTGAAAGAAAGAGTCTCAGTGATGCATTCTTTTAATATGGAGGTGTATTCTCAGTTCTAGGAATTTTAATTAATTAATTTTTGTTTTTTTTTTTTTGAGACAGGGTCTCCCTTTAGTCCCAGCTGGCATGGAACTTGCTGTTTAGACCAGGCTGGCCTTGAACTCACAGAGATATGCCTGCCTCTGTGTCTGCCTGTGCCACCTGAGTGCTGTAGGAATTTTAATTTTTAAATGACTAATTATCCCTCTTTTATTTGTCTTCTTCTGAGACACCATGTGAGTGCTGGGGATCGAACCCAGGTCCTTGGCAAGAGTAGCCAGTGCTATTAGCGGCTGAACCATCTCCCCATTCCCCATCCTCTGAATTTTAAAATATTATTATTCGCATATCAGAAGTGCTGGATTATTTCTCATGCTCTCTTTTAAAACTTTCCCATTTCTCAGTCTTCTTGTTCAGCATGCTTGCATTATTTATTCAGCTTCATTTTCTTCTCTGACCAATTTTACATTTGTGATAAAATATTAAAACATCAAATGGCATTTTATTTTTATTTTTTTTTACAAATAACATACTGCTCTTGGTTTTATGAGTGGACTACTTAAGGAATATAATCAGAGCTTTTAAGATTCTTCTTTTATAGCACACATTATCTCTGAGTCCATTATTTTCTGATTGTTTTAGTCTTTATCTTCGATACTAAGGACCTTTTTGAAATATTTGATGTCTTTTTACTACCTGTCTATAGATGACAGTGGAATACTGGAAAGCTGATGTATGTGTATGAATGAGATTCATCAGTTAGTGGACTTTACATAGGTTAGTTGGGCTCTTAACCTGGCCATTTTTGTTAGGAGACTTCCTTGGGTCCTACATGAAGATTTTCTCCTGAGCTACTCTGGGTTAAGCCATATATCCAGCATTTTTGAAACCAAGAGGAAGAAGTCACTGGTGGGACTAGACGTGGGGTAGTGTATGGATTTTCAATTAATCTCTTTGCTTTCATGTGACATTTTGAAGGTCTTGAGCCTAAAGGACCCTTTGGTTGGACTTCTGAAAGCAAATCTCTAGTGCTTGGGTCAAGTTGAGGAAGTTAGCCATGTGGTTCTGTAGGATGGACGGTCTGGGGCTCTCAGTGTCCCATGTGAATCCGTTCTCCCATTTTCAACTCTTTCTATATCCTTGGTGTTCTAGTTCTGGAGCTTTTCTCAAGTTCTAAAATGGCAACTGTGCGGGGCCAGATAAATCCATATGGCTGAGTATAAGACAGCTGGCTTCTTACCCCAATAACCTAGAAGGTTGGCAGAAGATGGGAACCATTCCCACTCATCATATTGGACATCAGGCACCTGCAGGCTACCCTCCAGGGGAGTGTAGCTTGAAGTGTGGCATTCCTAAGCTTATCTCTCCTGAGGCATGTCTGTCCTGTCTTCAGGAGGCAAATGGCACAAGCCATAAGCTTATCTGGTGGGGGGGGATGCTATGGTACTCATGCCGTAAAACTTAGCTGTTGCAGAATGCACATAGGTGAGGGAGAGTAGACCTTACTTACAATCTCTGGATAGGGTGATGACTCTAGTGGATGAATTTGCAGTGAGGAACATACATCTGGGTACAATCACTTGACTGGATGGGACTAGGTATATATGGTGAAATGCATGAGGCCCAACAGCTGGGGTTGTGTGTGTGTGTGTGTGTGTGTGTGTGTGTGTGTGTGTACATGAATGGGAGAGGAGGTCTAACTTTGAATGAGAACTGTTGTATGAAGTGTACAAAAGCTCACTAAAAAGAAAAAAACAACAGTAAAAAGAAATACAATTAGTATTTTAACTTATAGCAACCTTGTTTGGATTAATGTCAACTTACTTTTAGCAAGTTTACTGCTATAAATAGCTGTATTGGCCTTTCCCATGCACTATAGTTATCTTACATGTTGTGTCTTTGTACATCAAAAGCCCATCAACATAGATCTATAATTGTCCTTTATGAGGGTGCATTTCAAACTAAATATGAGGAAGAAGTATTACAAACAAGCAAACAAAAATATATTTATGCTGTCTGTTCAGCTAAGTAGTTAGTTTTCAGTGTTCTTCATTTCTTTGTTGAGGACCTGAGTTATCATATTCTTTATGAAAATTTAAATTTATTTAATTTTTATATGCATGAATGTTTTGCCAGCATGTATATAGTGCACTCCTGTGTGTAATGCCTGTGGAGGCCAGAAGAGGGCATTGGATCCCCTAGAACTGGAGTTAGGGAAGATTGTTAGCTGCCATGTGGGTGCTGAGAACTGAACCTGGTCCTTAAGATCAGCAAGTGCTCTTCACTACTGAGCCACCTCTCCAGACCTTGCACTTTTTTTTTGGAGTCTCTCATTATATGTCAGTTGGTGTGTTCCTTAGACTGCAAGGAACTATGTCCAGTGACTTGTCTTCAAGTATTCTGATTCTCTGGCCTATTCACATTTGATGTTAAATTTCTGTGGTAAAATATTTTCACTATATTTATTTTAATTTTTATATCTATTAGTTTCTCTTTTACAAGTGTATATTCAGCTAAGGAGTCAGCTGGGTATTGAAACTTTTCACTATTGTTATTTTACTTTTTTTTTTTTTTTTTTTTTTTTTTTTTTTTTTTTTTTTTTTTGGTTTTGTCAAGAGAAGGTCTCCCGTTAGCCCCCGCTGTCTTGGAAATCACTCTGTATGACCCAGGCTGACCTTGAACTCACCAAGATCTGCCTTCTGCCTCCCTGTGCTTAGGATTAACAGCATGCACCACCATGCCCGGCTTATTTACTTTTTTAAACTAAACGTTTTTTATTGAAGTTTTGTCTCAATTCATTAACAACATATTCGTCAGTCCAATTTAGACTCATTTCCCTTTCCATGCCCCCCACTCCACCAGCAGTATCATGCATTTGCCATACATGTCTTGCATCTTTTTTCAGTCTTATAAAAAAGTTTTTCTATGCAGAGAGTTTGCAGGTTTATTGTTTGGGGCTGAAGTTTACTTTTCAGTCAGTTCTTTGACCCAGTCCTTTTTTGTTGTTCCCTCTAATTTGTATTGCTCCCAAAAAACTGCAGGTATGTTCTATTCCTCTTTTTTTTAATTTTTGTTTTATTTTTTATTTTTTTATTTTATTTTTTTAAATATTTTTTTAGATTTTTTATTAATTTTATTTATCTGTATGTGTATGAATGTACTGTCCATGCAAGTCTGTGCACCGTGTGTGCAATGCCGCAGCGGTGAGAAGAGGGTGTCAAATTCCCCTGGAACTGGAGTTCTTTCTGGAATTAGCGCTTTCAGATGGTTTCTCAGCCGCCATGTGGGTGCTGGGGATCAACCCGGTCCTCTGTAAGAGCGGTCGGAGCTCTTAACCGCTAGGCCATCTCTCCGCCCGTTTTAATTTTTTATGTGTATGAGTGTGTACTGTCTGCCATGTAGGTTTGTGCACCGTGTTGCGCAAGCTGTCGGAGGTCAAACGAAGCGGGTGTTTGGGGTCCCACTGGCCTGGAGTTATTAAAGAAGTTTCTAAGCTGGAAAGGGGGTTGATGGGGTTATAACAAACATTGGTACTATGAAGAGAAGTAGGAGATTATTAACAATAGTATCATATATAAAGAAAATATATTAATATTTTATAAAAAGANTGGATCCCCTAGAACTGGAGTTAGGGAACGATTGTTAGCTGCCATGGGGTGCTGAGAACTGAACCTGGTCCTTAAGATCAGTCAATGCTCTTCACTTACTGAGCCACCTCTCAGACCTTGCCTTTTTTTTTGGAGTCTCTCATATATGTCAGTTGGTGTGTTCCTTAGACTGCAAGGAACTATGTCCAGTGACTTGTCTTCAAGTATTCTGATTCTCTGGCCTATTCACATTTGATGTTAAATTTCTGTGGTAAAATATTTCCACTTATTATTTTAATTTTTATATGTATTAGTTTCTCTTTTACAAGTGATATTAGCTAAGGAGGTCAGCTGGGTATTGAAAACTTTTCACTATTTTATGTTACGTTTTTTTTTTTTTTTTTTTTTTTGGTTTTTTCAAGAGACAGGGTCTCCCGTTAGCCCCAGCTGTCTTGGAACCACTCTGTAGACCCAGGCTGACCTTAACTCACCAAAGATCTGCCTTCTGCCTCCCAAGTGCTTAGGATTAACGGCATGCACCACCATGCCCGGCTTATTTTACTTTTTAAATAAACGTTTTTTATGAAGTTTTGTCAATTCATATACAACATTTCTCAGTTCAATTTAGACTCATTTCCCTCTTCCAATGCCCCCCACTCAGCTGAGTTCAATGCTTTGCCATACATGTCTTGCATCTTTTTTCAGTCTTTTAAAAAAGTTTTTCTATGCAGAGGTTTATTGTTTGGGGCTGAAGTTTACTGTTTCAGTCAGTTCTTTGACCCAGTCCTTTTGTTGTTGTTCCCTCTAATTTGTATTGCTCCCAAAATCTGCAGGTATGTTCTATTCCTCTTTTTTTTAATTTTTGTTTTATTTTTTATTTTTTTAAATATTTTTTTAGTTTTTTTATTAATTTTATTTATTTCTGTATGTGTATGAATTGTACTTGTCTGCATGCAAAGTCGTGTGCACCGTGTGTGCATGCCGCAGCGGTCAGAAGAGGGGTGTCAAATTCCCATGGAACTTGAGTTCTCCTGGAACTGGAGTTACAGACGGTTCTCAGCCGCCATGTGGGTGCTGGGGATCGAACCCGGGTCCTCTGTAAGAGCAGTCAGTGCTCTTAACCGCTAGGCTATCTCTCCAGCCCCTAAAAAAATTTTTTTAATTTATTTCTTATGTGTATGAATGTACTGTCTGCATGCAGGTTTGTGCACCCGTGTCGTGCAATGCCTCGGAGGTCAGAAGAGGGTGCCGGATTCCCCTGGAACTGGAGTTCTCCTGGAATTGGAGTTACAGACGGTTCTCGGCCACCATGTGGGTGCTGGGGATCGAACCCGGGTCCTCTGTAAGAGCGGTCGGCGCCCGTAACCGCTAGGCTATCTCTCCAGCCCTGTTGAACACTTCTTTTTTTTTTCTATTTTTTTTATTAATTTTATTTATTTCTGTATGTGTACGAATGTACTGTCTGCATGCAAGTCTGTGCACCCGTGTCGTGCAATGCCGCGGAGGTCAGAAGAGGGTCTCGGATTCCCCTGGAGCTGGAGTTCTCCTGGAATTGGAGTTTCAGACGGTTCTTGGCCGCCATGTGGGTGCTGGGGATCGAACCCGGGTCCTCTGTAAGAGCAGTCGGTGCTCTTAACCGCTAGGGCATCTCTCCAGCCCTTTATTAAGAGAGCCATAAAGCCTAAGAAACTGTAGGTTAGCATCCTAAAGACCGGTCTTCCAACTTATGTTTAACCAGAATATTATACAGAGAAGAGACACAAATCCAGTCAGTCATTCCAAAGTTGAGTCTTGACCCTCTGGTTAGGTGGCTGGTCTTGTCTCTGGGATTAAAAAAAAATTATTATTATTTTATGTGTATGAGTACATTGTCTGCATATATGTAAGTGCACCTGTGTCATGCGATGCCCACAGAGGGCAGAAGAGGGCATCAGATCCCCTGGAAGGAGAGCTACACACAGATGTTAGCTGCCATGTGGGTGCTAGGAATTGAACCCAGGTCCTCTTCAAGAGCAGTCAGTGCTCTTAACCACTGAGCCATCTCTCCAGCCTGTGTCTCTAAGATTTATGGTGCTGGCTGCTTTTCTCCTGATCATATCCTCTCTGTAGCAGAGGGAAGGTTTCCAAATTCAAGGCCACTGAGTTTCACCTTCCTCTGAGCCAGTCATTTGTGTAGCACCTGAACTGAAGGTTAACTCAGAGTAAACAAACCATTATCAGTGTGCGCATGTAGATTGGCTCCTAAAGAATGACGTACAAGTGTATCCTTATAATAGAATGTTTCATGTCATTATCCTTGTGCCCCATCAATAATAGCTCAGTAGCAGAAAACTTGTCTCGTGTAAATTAGACCTTGGGTTTAATTCTTAGCTCTACACATGTGATTGTGCAGACACACACATGGCAATATATCCCTGTTGACTCTCTATGTTGGCAAATATAATTTTCATAAATTTTTAGCCCTCCAAATATGAATTCCTTCGTTTTTTTTTTTTTTTTTTTGATTAAAAGTCTGGGTATCTTCCAGAATAATTTCTACTGATTATTTTCCTGTATATGACTCAAAATTTCTTCACATATATTTTTTATTGGAGATGAAATGTTTGAATGATATAATTTGGCAACACCGGAAGTCAGATTCATCTTCCCCTGAAGATTTTGGTTGCTGGTGTTACTTGTCTGGTTAGTTCTCTTCCTGAGTCAATTCATGTTCTCTGCTGTGTGTGGCCACTTAAGTCTTCCTAAGGGCTTATGACTAGACAGACATTTCCTTAAATACTAGAGTCCATAGGTTTCAGCATTTCCCAGAGTTCTCACTATATTCAGACTCCACTATGGGTTTACAACTTTGCTTTAGTCTTTACTTCCTGCTTATGCAGAGCCTCAAGAGGTTAAAATTCAGGGTTTTCTCAGGTCTCTTCTGATTGTACATATGTATATAAAAAAAAACTAAAGGTGTTTGTGAACATCTCATTCAAACTTTTAAAAAGTTTTCCCAGCAGCTGCATCTTTTGCCACATCTGCCCTTCCTGCCCGAAGCAGCCACGGGGTTAAGCAACTGCCGCTGACTTCTTTTTGACAAATACTCCCCAGGGAAAGAAGCTTTTTGCACAAGTAAGCTCTGAGTCAGGTTAAATAAAGAAAAGCTCTGTGAATGTTTTCTAGGGAATAATGAGACAGGGCAGATAGTTACAGTTTTCTTAGAGTTTTATTTTTCTGCTCCCAGACCCATCTGTCCCCTCCAGGGGTTGCTGAGAGTCACATTGTCACCCTGATAGTGGAGTTTTAGTTTTCTTTTTCTTTTTTTTTTTTTTGGCCTTTTTTTGAGACAGAGTCTACATGAAACCCAAGATGTCTGCGAATCACTATGAGACCAGGCTGGCCTGTAACTCACAAAGATCCAACCTGGCTCTTCTCTCCCAAGTGCCTAGGATTAAAGCTTGCTGCACCAACCCACCAACGCAGTTAAGATAATCTAGAGTGGAGAAAATCAGGGAAAATGAAAAAACAAAAAAAACTAGTTGATGCTGCAAACAGCGTTATTTTTTTTTTTTTTAACAAGGAATCATACAGTTTGTTCTAGGGGATAAAATGCCCTTCAGATTATGTAAACTTTTTGTTAATACCAAACCCTACTCTGAAAAAACGGGGGATTCATGGCATTTGTTGAAAATGTTATTATAAACATTTTATGCGAAAATGGCAATTTTCAAAGGTATTTAAAGATCCAAGCACAACATATCAGTGAAGTTACAAATAAAAGAACACTTTTCAGGAAGGACTTTTTCAAGTTAGGAGGCGAGGATGGAGTCATGGCTGCGGGCCTATGTATTTCTCCTGGTGGCTCTGGCGGACGGATTATAGTGGCCTATGTAAGTGTGCCTCTCTTCACAATGCCTAACTATGTATCTTTTAAAAACTTTCTTGGGCCAGGGTGGTGGTGCAGG
>VZQC01000745.1:1090216-1110662 GCA_009823505.1 Rhizomys pruinosus | reverse complement strand
AAAAAAAAAAAAAAAAAAAAAAAGAAATTGAGCATAGGTGCTGGCAGCTTCCAGGTAATGACATCTCTCATGTTGGAGTGATGTAGCTTGCACCCAGTCTATAGGTGTGAAAGGCAGCGTACCACATTTCTTTTCTTCTCTGGGGTGCTATAATTTTAGCCAAAGATTAACAGGCTGTATTCAGCATTGAACCTAAACTGGCCATCCATGAGAAACTACAGAAGTTCTGGGAAGCTACCACCCTGTGTGACTGATGTTCCTAGCTCCATATTCATCCCAACTGACTGGTGGAAGATTCAGTGGTAAACAAAAAACTGGGTTTATATGATTGCTACCTCTAATCTCTGTGTGTAAACCACATTTTTAGGTACTCAGTTAATAGAGGTCAAGTTGAGGAATTAGCCATTTAACCTGGCGCATAAAGTCACTAGTGACCTTGACAAGGGTTTGGTAGGAAAAAAAAATCCTTACAGTTCAAGAGAATTGTGAGCATGAGAAAACAGAGGAAGACACAGACAGCATTTTTAAATTGTAGTGTAGAGGAAGAGGGCAGCAGCAATGAGGATTAAAGAGGAAGAGAATATGTTGAAAAATCAGAGACGCTATGATGTGCTTGCTTGTTGATGGGAAGGATCTCAAGAGAGACAAAAAGATTTTGGAGGACAGAGATGGGGTGAATACAGAAGAGGATACAAGCAGGATAAATAGACAAGAAAAACTCTGGAGTGGAAGTAGGGATGAGATGCAAGGTACTTGTGTTGAAGACTGTGTTGTTTATCTATCTTAACAATAGGAAAGGTGAAAGTAGTGCCGAGATAATGTTAGCTCACAGGTTGATTATTAGGCAGAGACCTTAAAATTACATTAAAGTTATTTATGATGGCTTAATGACCATTTCTCTTGGTAGGTTTTAGTGGTCCTATAATAATGACACCGTTTACCCTGTTCGTCGTGGCCAATAGTGTCCCTGGCATCTGTGTGTTTTAAGGTTCGGCTATGCATACTTATTTTAGCTAAGTGATTCATCATAGAAGACCTTCATGTTTTCTGGGAAAGCAGAGTCAGTGGTGGTACTTATTTATTACTTGAGCACAAGTTCATCACCCATGAAGACTGTCACTCTGCCTTTTAATCTTTGGATTCAGCAGTATTTTAGCATTATGCATCAAGTGTGTTGTCTGCAAGAGAGAGGCTTTCAAAGGCCTCTTACAAGGGAGGCAAGTGTCTGGAAACTCTTTTATGGTGATTTATTTCACAGCAAATGAATTTTGTTCCAGAATCTAGCATAACTGAAGGTTCTCTGGAGTATAAAATCACCCAGGAAGAACATTAGAATCTAGTATAACTGAAGGTCTTCTGGATTATAAAACCACCCAAGAAGACTATTAGAATCTAGTATAGCTGAAGGTCCTCTAGATTATAAAATTACCCAGGAAGAACATTAGAATCTAGCATAATTGAAGGTCCTCTGGAGTATAAAATTACCCAGGAAGAACATTAGAATTCTGGCTGGAAAACAGGGCACCATCTCCTCTTGAGATGAAATTTGTGAATTGGGCAAGACTTGACTGTAACTAAGTTGGAGAATGAATTCGGACATTTTATGGAGTTGTGTCTTATCTACCTTTTAAAGCTATTTTTAATGTAATTTCCTTTGTAATCTGGAAAAAAATGAACCCCATGAGTGCTGTATGCCAATAGGGATGGACCTTTGGCAGCACTTAGCAGGCACCCCCTCTGCTGGCTGGTCATAGAGAACCTTGGGATGCTAAATAGAGAACTTCCCATATACAGGATGTCAGTTAACCCTTACGATAAAGTGAATGTGTTTACAAATGCAGGAACAATCCAAGCAGAATACCTATTTTCTGGTAATGTATTTATTGTAAAACTTATTATTTCCTCAAAATTGGATTCTCATTTTTACCTCGAGACTTAAAAATATTATATTTTTATTTTATGTGTAATAATGTATTGTGTAAATGTATGTGGAATGCAATGGCTGTGAAGGTCAGAAGAAGACATTGAATCCCATGGAACTGGAGTTACAGATGGTTGTTAGCCACCATGTGGGTGTTGGGAATTGAACCTGGGTCCTCTGCAAGAGCAGTCAGTGGTCTTAACCATGTCTCCAGCCCCTTACCTTGAGGTTTTTACCTTAAATATCTGATCAATTTAAGAAAATGAATATTAAATAAATATAGCATGATGCATATGAATTAGTAACTCTGATACTGAATTATTATACACAAAATATATTCTTCTTTTTTTTTTTTTTGTCTTTTTGAGACAGGGTTTCCCTGTAGCCCCAGCTGTCCTGGGACTCACTCTGTAGACCATGCTGGCCTTGAACTCACAAAGATCCGCCTGCCTCTGCCTCCCAAGTGCTGGGATTAAAGGCGTGCACCACCACACCCAACAAAATATATTATTCTTTAAGATGAAATAATGTATGTATCCCATAGAAGCCATGATTTCACTCTAAACACATATTTTTCAGCTTATTTCTAACATGAATAAAACCTAAAAAGTCAATCAGATTTTGTTTCTTTTACAAAGAAAATGCTAAGAATATTGGCTAACATTCGTAGTATTCAAAAATTATATAAATTCTGTGCAATTATTCATTCTTTTACACTGAGGATTTTCTAGGCATGAACAAGGAAAAATACATGCCTTTTTTGGTGTTTTTGAGACAGGGTCTCTTTGTAGCCCCAGCTGACCTGGAACTAGCCCTGTAGATCACGCTGGCCTTGAACTCACAGAAATCTGCCTGCCTCTACCTCCTGAGTGCTAGGATTAAAGGTGTGCACCACCACACCTGGCTTAAAGAAAGATCTTACCCGCCAGGTAGGTGTTAGGAATTGAACCTGGGTCCTCTGCAAGAACAGTCAGTGCTCTTAACTGCTGAGCCATATCTCCAGTCCAATACATGCCTTTTTTAAAGACATCAAGAGCCACAAATTCATACAGCTTTACAATCCTGTGTGATCAGAATGTTTATGGGAGGTACATGGATTATGTCATATTGGCAGACTCCAAGGTCAGAGGCACATGGCAGTTTAGATGCCTGATACTGTTTTGTATCACATACACTTGTGTTTTACTTCATTTGAGTGGGTTTTCTGCATCTACAACTCAGATAAGTGTTTTAAAGTTTTATGTTATTACTTAGCCCATTTGCAATGAGGCTGATCACCTCATGTGCATGAGTAGGCTTGCCCGAGAATAGAGAAGTATCATTGCAAGCTTTAAAAGAGCAAGTTGAAGGGCAGAGAGAGATGTCTCCGTGGGTATTTTCAGAACTATGATGGAAAGAGAGAGCCAACTCCCCAATATTATTCGCAAAAGTTGCCCTGAAACTTCCGTTGGCATGTACGTGCCCTCCCTCCACTAAAATAAAATTAAAATAAATGTTAAGATACCAAAAATATGAAAAGTAATTTGAATATTATTTAGAGCTGAAAATATTATAGTAAAGTTTTCATCATGAAACATTTTAAATAACAATATATTTTGTGCTGTGCTATTTTAGGTAGGGAAAGCAAAATGGTCATGGTTTCAAAATTAATCTGAAAAAGATGAATGGGCTTGAGCGTGAATCGTGTGCGTGTGATTCAAATTATTTTAAAAATAGGAAAATGAGAAAAACATGCAGGCACTTTATCAAAGCAAATGTGCTATTAAAATGGAACTTGTTACTACTGTCAGTGTGGAAGGCTGAGGAGACATGGATGAGGAAAACAGAACCTTCATTCGTTTTGCCACTGGGGGTCACTGTAAAGACATTGCTTGGAGTTTAAACTTTCTCTGAGTTTCTCTTTGTGTAGTTAGAATATAGAAATTTAATGTAGAAAAAGATACACTATTCACAAACAAAACTAAGAAGAAAGAAAGTTTAAAGATTTTAATATTAATATATGGATGTGTTACTTTATGTAAGGTAAAAGTATTTAAGGTGATTTTAGAATTACAAAATAATTGTGCTCTCATCTATTTCATTTTAAAAAATTCAAATTAAAATATAATTAAAGCTGGGGCTGGTGATCCAGGCCTGTAATCCCAGCTACTTGATTGGCTAAGGCAGAAGAATCATAAGTTCAAGGCCAGACAGAGGAACAGAATGAATTCAAGGCTACTCTGAGCAATTCAGGGAGACCCTGTCTGAAAATGGAAGACTACGAACCCCCCCCCCCCCAAAAAAAAAGTAACAAGAGGGCAGGGAACATAGCTTAATGAGAGGGTGCTTGCCTAGTATGTTTGAGGATATAGGTTCAGTCAACAGTACTGCAAACACAGACAGATACAACCAAGAGTTGCCCATGCGATCACATTGTACTATTAGTTCTGCTATGAGTCTCTAACATATTCATTAACACACTAATTCTTTTTTATTTATCTTTTTTTTTTTTTTTGAGACAGGGTCTCCCTTTTAGCCCCAGCTGGCGTGGAGCTTGAAGTGTAGACCAGGCTGGCCTTGAACTCACAGCGATCTGCCTGCCCCTGCTTCCCGAGTGCTGGGATTCAAGGTTCTGGCCACCATGACTGGCCTAAGACAGTTCATAGCCGCCATGTGGGTGCTGGGAATTGAACCTGGGTCCTGTGCAAGAGCTGTTAGTGCTCTTAACCAGTGAGCCAGCTCTCTAGCTCCAACACAGTAATTCTTTTAAAAGTTGCTATAGAAACATTCTGTAAGCCATCATCTAAGTATACAACTAAAATATATCCATATAGTTTTTTATAAGCACAAATATATGAACAAACAACTCCCCCAAACACCTCTTCTGTAACTTCCTAATTTTCCTTGCCTGATTTTCAAGGTAGTCCTCTCTCGACCCTTTCCCTCTCTTCCTCTCTTATATCTCTCAATCTTTCTAAATTTCCAACATTTCCTCAGTGCTCACTGTGTACTGTGGATTGTAAAACTTTCTCTTTTTTCCAACTGAGATAAGAGTGGGAGAGAGAGAGAGAGAGAAAGAGTGAGAGAGAGAGAGAGAGAACAGAGAGACGCACATGGAGACAGAGAGAAAAAGAGATAGATATAGAGAAGGACAAAGACAGAGAGATGGAGAGACTAGATAGATCCTGAAACCCTTATTCATAGATACCTAGAAAGGCATTTGAAGGGCTCAGTGCCTGTTAACATGGACTTTTCTTTATGTGTGGGAAGCAAGGCTCTGGGCTTAGAAAGAATTGGGGTCTATAGCATAGGAGAGAAGGAGATTGTGTTGATATTGAGGAGAAATGTGAGCAGCCAGTGTGCAAGGAAGAAGGAGAAGACGGGGAGTGCTAAGAGGACAGTCAAAGTCAGAATCCATCTGCATTAAACCGTGACAACCCTCTGTTTATATGCAGGAGCATGAGGGCAGAAGGAGAAATTTTTATTGCTCTGGGGGCAGGGTTTTAAAGAATTGCTTGGAAAGATGACAAGAAGGGCAAAAGAACTGAGGATGTGGACAAAGTACCTTGGGAGGTGGACTGTGGAATCTTTGCAAGGATGGAAAAGAGTGACGCTAACAGAGCTGTTTAGGGAAATGAGGCATTTCAGTGTTGGGGTCTGTATGAGACTAACAACAGCAGCACGTTTCTACGGATTAGAGACTAGGTATGTGTGGCTGTATAGTAGAATATTAGAGTTTTTGATTGACAGCTAGAACAAATCAGTACAAGTTATAACTGTACAGGAAGAAGTGATTGTGGGAGGGAACTGCTGGAAAGGCACACAGGTAAAAAAAAAATCAAGTGGGAAATGGTCAGGAAGGAAATAGCCAGAGGGCTGGACCCACCATCCTTATCCATGTCAGCCTGAATACTGCTGGAACTAATGGTGATGAGGAATGCTGTGATGCTGAAACCATCAGTAAATTGTGTGTGTGTGTGTGTGTGTGTGTGTGTGTGTGTGTGTGGTGGGTATGGAGGCATTTGGTAGATGGCAGCAAGGAGGAGGAATAGTGGGGGGGGATGACGACATGATGTTAGATTTCAAGGCAATGATTTTATGTGATGCTGAAAAATGATTGTTTGGAGAAACACTAAGGAATAGGGGAATTCATTAACATAGAGTCTTTCCTCTAACCCAGGGCTTTATAAGCCCAGGAGACTCTACAGTCTTCTGTAAGGCATAAAGAAAAAGAACTGGGATTAAATGAAGGCAAGGAGGTGAAAGCTATTATTTAGGTCAGACCACGGTGTGTTGGAGTCAGTTGGTGACAATAAAGATAGTTCCAGATGGCACAGTGGAAAGGACTGGCAGACAGGCAAGAAGAGGAAGCAGGCAACATGTTGGAATGAAAGCTGTTTTGTTAAAATAACAGAGAAATAGTCCCAAGCAATTCTGCCTTAATAAGCATTTATATTAATGAAACAGCAGAACATATAAAAATTATATGTTAAAATTGAGTTAATGGTCAATAGCACAAACCTGGGAGCCAAGCTGCTAGAATTTGAATTTTGGCCCTACCACTTACTAGCTGTGT
Source organism: Rhizomys pruinosus (assembly GCA_009823505.1). Taxonomy (NCBI): domain Eukaryota; kingdom Metazoa; phylum Chordata; class Mammalia; order Rodentia; family Spalacidae; genus Rhizomys; species Rhizomys pruinosus. The sequence continues at coordinate 1,104,186 of VZQC01000745.1, read as the reverse complement.
GATCTTGGGCATTAAGAAAAATCTGTGCCCTGGCTTCCTGACTATACAATGGGAATAGTAATAAAACCTTTTAAATAAGATTATTATGATATTAAGTGAATCAATATCTACACAAGACTTAAGAAAAGTTCCTGGTGCTTAGTAAGGTATATAAGACTGTTTCATAAAGATAATTTGTTTGGGGGCTGGTGAGATGGTTCAGTGGTTAAGAACACATGTTACTCTTTCAGAGTATCCAAGTTCCATTCTCAGCTCATCACCATCTGTAACTCCAGTGTCAGGGGATCTGAGGCCCTCTTCTTGCCTCTACATACATGCACACACTCCCACATGTACATAAATAAAAATAAATATTATTATTAATAATTATTTTGGTCTCCCTGTAGCCTCAGCAGGCTCTGGAACCTGCCATGTAGACCAGGCTGGCCCTGAACTCACAGAGATCTGCCTGCGTCTGCCTTCCAAGTGCTGGGATTAAGGGCATGTGCCTTCAATTGAGAAATGATGTATGACCTATGGAAAAAGTTTAATAATAAAAAATTTAAAAAAAAGGCATGAACCACTAAAAATAAATGTTCAAACATTGTTTCATTGGTGAAAAAGTAGATTTATGGCTCATGGGTTCCATACTTTAAAATTACTTTTCTGGCAGGAATTTCTGTTATGAAAACTTTATGAAAACTCAGTAATTATAATCATTTCAGAAAGCATATAGTTATTAATTTAGGCCTCACTAAGCATAGCTGACTATTGGTTTTCAATTTTTCTTGAAATAGGGTCTCACTATGTAGCCTTGGCAGGCCTGGAACTTGATATGCAGAACAGGCTGGCCTCTAACTCACAGAGATCCTCCTGCCTCTACCTCCCAAGTGCTGTGAGTAAAGGCATATCACCACACCCGGCTGCTTTACACTTCTTGTCCTCTTTCTTAGGCCTGCCGCCCCTACCCGGTATTGATCGTCTACTACCTGATATGAGTCGCTGCATGGCGCAAAGCTAATGCCGTTTGAGAAGCAGTTGTATGTCTGTGTACTTGTGTGTAGGCCTGTGTGTGCACTGATTTTTTTTTTTCTACTTGCATCAGCCTATTCACAGCATGATTTTTTTTTTTTTTTTTTTTTTTTTTTTTTTTTTTTTTTTTTTTTTTTTTTTTTTTTTTTTTTTTTTTTTTTCTTTTTTTTTTTTTTTTTTTTTTTTTCTTTTTTACTNGAGGGAAGCATAGAATGGAAAGCACACGAGGTAAAAAATCAAGTGGGCAAATGGGTCAGGAAAGCGAAATAGCCAGCGAGGGCTGGGAACCGCACCATCCTTCGATCCATGTCAGCCAGTGAATAGTCGCGTTGGAACTAATGGTGATGAGGAATGCTGTGATGCTGAAAACCATAGATACAATTGTTGTGTGTGGTGTGTGTGTGTGTGTGTGGTGTGGTGTGTGGGTAAGGAGCATTTTGGTAGATGCGCAGCAAGGAGCGAGGAATAGTGGCGGGGGGATGACGACATGATGTTAGATTCAAGGCAATGATTTTATGTGATGCTGAAAAATGATTGTTTGGAGAAACACTAAGGAATAGGGGAATTCATTAACATAGAGTCTTTCCTCTAACCCAGGGCTTTATAAGCCCAGGAGACTCTACAGTCTTCTGTAAGGCATAAAGAAAAAGAACTGGGATTAAATGAAGGCAAGGAGGTGAAAGCTATTATTTAGGTCAGACCACGGTGTGTTGGAGTCAGTTGGTGACAATAAAGATAGTTCCAGATGGCACAGTGGAAAGGACTGGCAGACAGGCACAGAAAAAGAGGAAGCAGGCAACATGTTGGAATGAAAGCTGTTTTGTTAAAATAACAGAGAAATACGTCCCAAGCAATTCTGCCTTAATAAGCATTTATATTAATCGAAACAGGCAGAACATATAAAATTATATGTTAAAATTGAGTTAATGGTCAATAGCACAAACCTGGGAGCCAAGCTGCTAGAATTTGAATTTTGGCCCTACCACATTATGCTGTGTGATCTTGGGCATTAAGAAAAATCTGTGCCCTGGCTTCCTGACTATACAATGGGAATAGTAATAAAACCTTTTAAATAAGAAATTAGTGCGATGATATGTAAGTGAATCAATATCTACACAAGACTAAGAAAAGTTCCTGGTGCTTAGTAAAGGTATATAGACTGTTTCATGAAGAATATATTTGTTTGGGGGCTGGTTGGGTAGATGGTCTTTCAGTCGGGTTACAGACCCAAGTCTAACTCTTTCAAGTAATCACAGTTTCCATTCTTCAGCTCATCACCATTCTGGTAACTCCAGTGTCAGGAGGTGACGAGCCCTCTTACTTGTCCTGCTACTACAATGCACACACTCCCACATGTACATAAATAAAAATAAATATATTATTAAATCATTTATTTTGGTCTGCCACTGTACGCTCACAGGCTTCTGGACTGTCATGTAGACCAGCTGTGGACCTGAACGCACAGAGATTGCCTGCCGTCTGCCTTCCAAGTGCTGAGATTAAGGGCCATGTCGCCTTCATTGAGAAAGAATGTATGACCTATGGAAAAAGATTTAATTAATTAAATAAATTAAAAAAAAGGCATGAACCACTAAAAATAAATGTTCAAACATTGTTTCATTGGTGAAAAAGTAGATTTATGGCTCATGGGTTCCATACTTTAAAATTACTTTTCTGGCGAGGACATTTCTGTTATGAAAACTTTTATGAAAACTCAGTAATTATAATCCATTTCAGAAAGATATAGTTATTTAATTTATAGGCCTCACTAGAGCATAGCTGCTTTGGTTTTCAATTTTTCTTGAAATAGGGTTCTCACTATGTAAGCGCATGTGCAGGCGGAACTTGGATTGCAGAACAGGGCTAGGCCTCTAACTCACAGAGAGCCTCCGCATCTACCCTCCAAGTGCTGTGAGTAAAGGCATATCACCACACCCGGCTGCTTTACACTTCTTGTCCTCTTTCTTAGGCCTGCCGCCCCTACCCGGTATTGATCGTCTACTACCTGATATGAGTCCCGCTGCATGGCGACAAAGCTAATGCGTTTTGAGAAGCAGTTGTATGGGTCTGTGTACATTGTTGTGTAGGCCTGTGTGTGCACTGATTTTTTTTTTTCTACTTGCATCAGCCTATTCACAGCATGATTTTTTTGTTTTTTTTTTTATTTTTTTTTTTTTTTTTTTTTGGTTCTTTTTGAGACAGGGTCTCCCTGTAGCCCCAGCTGTCCTGGAACTCACTCTGTAGACCAGGTCGGGCCTTGACTCACAAAGATCCGCCTGCTTTGCCTCCGAGTGCAGGTAGGTATATAAGGGTGTGCGCCACCCACCCGGCCAGAGCATGATTTTTTTTTTTTCTCCTTTTAGAAAATTTTTATTATTATTTTTTTTTTTTAGCGTACTTCATTTTATTATTATTTCTGATTTTTCATCCATTGTCAGAAAAGAGTAGCTAGTTGAATACAAGTTGAGATTTCTTCTTTTTTTTTTTCTTTTTACATTTTTTTTTTTTTTTTAAGCATGATTTTTTAAGAGCCACAGTTTCTGGTGATGGCATTCCCTACTGAGCATGTCCGAGCGGAGAGCAGACTGAATGGAAACATTTGCTGTAGAAGTCCCTGTTCAGGGAGCACAGATAACCAGGCGAGCTTTGATTTGGTTTGTGTGTGAAGGGTGATGTTGAATGACATTTTCTGGATGTCGCTCAGGGCCGGATCTTTCTTTCTGTGAGCAGTCTGCACTCTGGGATATCGGATCAGGATTACAAATGGATTGTCGAGGGCTGTGTGTGGAGTGTGATTCCTGATTATCTGTGGGACAAACCCTGGTGAACCTCCAGGCAAGTGTTGCAGGACGCCCTCCCCTGGCAGCCAGTCTCTGGACTTGGCCCTCAGTGAGCTCCATGGAGGACCTCCCTGGGCTCGGGGCATGCTCTCCTTGGCTACAGCTCCCGAGAGTTTCTTCCTTTTCCTTTTCCTTGATCACATATCTGAAGGACACATGGAGGATCTTGTCCTTGAGAGAAGCACAGCTTTCAAAACCTGCTTTATTCTTTTTTTTTTTTTTTTAATTCCTTTTTTTTTTTTGGTCTTTTTGAGACAGGGTCTCCCTGTAGCCCCAGTCCTGGAACTCTCTCTGTAGACCAGGCTGGCCTTGAACTCACAAAGGTCCGCCTGCCTCTGCTAGCATTAAAGGCGCGCGCCACCACGCCTGGCCCAAAACCTGCTTTATTCTTATACAAGCTTGGGGCATTAAATGTAGACGTAAGACTCAAAGAATTTTTAGGCTAGGCTTTTTGTTTCTCTGTGAATTCATGTATTTTAGCAAGCTTTTAAATTGCCAGCTTCTAGTTATTTCCACAAACAAACAGCTGTACTTGAAGATTTCTTCTAGACTTAGGTCTTAAATTTGTTTTATTTCTGTGTTCCTTTGCTACAAATGTAATACCTTCCACTACCCCTGTTCCTTCTCTTTTCATCGGGTGGGTGTTATGTCGAGGCCACTGGAAGCCAGAGCCCCACACTGGGAGGTGTGCATCTTAAGTTTAAAGTCTGATAAGTTTTGACAAGTGTACATCCATATTTCATCCACCACCATGAATGAGATATAGAACATTTCTATCATCCACAAAGGTTCCCTTGTGCTAATTCCCAACACGTCTCTGCTGGTGCACCCTCTCCTGGATCCAGGAAACCATTCCACTGTTTTCTGTCACTGTAAATTAGGTTTGTCGTACTAGAGTTTCATAGAAGTGCGGCTTGCACATAGCACTCCTTGTGTGTGGCTCCGTTTTTAGATTTCTCTGTGCTGATGCAGGCTTCCGTAGTTCATGTTTTGAAGTTGGTGACTTCTATTTCCTTATGCATGTGCCATGTCTGAATGGAGTTTTAGGCTACTTCCAGTTTTGAGTTATTACTAAGAAAGCTGCTGTGAATATTAATGGGAAGAATATCTATGTCTACATGTTTTAGCACACTTGAGAAAACACCTAAGAAGGGATGTCTTGACTAAACATATATTTAGCATTTGAAAATAGCTCCTACTGAACTGATAAAAGTTCACAGCTATACAGTTTGTATTACCATTAGCAATATCTGAGTGTTTTGATTTCTCCCAACTCTGACAGACATTTGGCCTTGTTAATTTTTTTTTTTTTTTATGTGTATGAGTGTACTGTCTGCATGTAGGTTGGTGCACCAGTGCTGTGCAATCTGCGGAGGGCAGAAGAGGGCATTGGATTCCCCTGGAACTGGAGTTAAAGATGGTTCTTAGCTGCTATGTGGGTGCTGGAGATTGAACCCAGGTCTTCTGCAAGAGCAGTTGTTGCTCTTAACCGTTAAGCCATCTCTCTAGCCCTGGCCTTGTTAATTTTTTTTTTTTTTTTGGTCTTTTAGAGACAGGGTCTCCCTGTAGCCCTGGCTGTCCTGGAACTCGCTCTGTAGACCAGGGCTGGCCTTGAACTCACAAAGATCCACTTGCCTCTGCCTCCCAAGTGCTAGGATTAAAGGCGTGCACCACCATGCCCGGCGGCCTTGTTAATTTTTTAAAAATTATTTTATTTGTAGCTATTGTGAATGGGAAGATCTTCTTGTATTCCTTCTACCAGACTTCAAGCTTTATTACAGGGCTATAGTAAAAAAAAAGGAGACTGGGGCTGGAACAAAAACAGACCCATAAATCAATGGAACAAAATTGAAGATCCGAGCTTGAGTACATGCAGTTTCACCCACATCATATTTGACAAAGGGGCCAAGAAGACTCAATGGAGGAAAGACAGCATCTTCAGCAAATTGTGCTGGCAAAACTGGATCGGTACTTGTAAAAGAATAAAACTAAACCCTCACCTTTCACCCTGTAGAAAAATCAACTCCAAATGGATCAAAGACCTCAGTGTGAAACCTGAAACTCTGAAAACGATTGGAGAAAATGTTGGGAGTAACCTACAACACATAGGCATAGGAAAAGACATCCTAAATCAGACAGCAGCTTAATATGAAATTTGTTAGGTAGATGGATGGAACTAGAAGCTGTTATGCTGAGTGAAGTAACACAGTTCCAGAAAAACAAATAATGTATGGCATCCCTCATTTGTGGATCCTAATACCAAATCCTTATATGTAAGGCAAACTGAGTAATTTTTTTCTTTTTTAGTAAATATATACCACATTACTGATGCTACTATAAAAAGTTTACTAAAACGTACATCAACTTGATATGCAATTTAGGAATGTAAAGTAATATTTCTTTTTAACTGCATGCAACTCTACTGCTAAAATGTGGATTCCTGCCGGGTGTGGTGGTGCACGCCTTTAATCCTAGCACTTGGGAGTCAGAGGCAGGCAGATCTTTGTGAGTTCAGGGCCAGCCTGGTCTACAGAGCGAGTTCCAGGACAGCTGGGGCTACATAGACCCTGTCTCAAAAAGACCAAAAAAAAAAAAATGTGGATCCCTAAACACGTTTTGGACTTAACCAATAGTTTATTTTCAGATGTCATAATTTTGGTGTATATGTGGAGTGTATATATGCATATTTTGGAGCCATATAAAATTAAAGGGAACAACAACAACAACAAAAAAACTTGTTCAAAGAACTGACTGAAACAGTAAACTTCTGCCCCAAACAGTAACTTCTGCATCAAAAAAAAAAAAGACTGAGAAAAAGATGTAAGACATGTATGGTAGAATGCATGAGCTCTGGGGGGGGGGTGGAGGGCGTGGAAGGGGAAATGGGTCTAAATATGATTAAGAAATGTATAAAATGCACAAAAGTTCAATAAAAATTAAAATTAAGAAAAAATATTTCGTTACTCTTATTTTTATTTTATGTGTCTGAGTGTATTGCCCGCATGTGTTAAGTGTGCTTAGTATCATGCAGTGTGTGTGGAGGTCAGAAAAGGGTGTCAGATCCTTTGGAACCAGAGTTATAGATGGTTGTTAGCTGCCCTGTCAGTGCTGGGACTTGAACCCAGGTCCTCTGCAAGAGCAGGCAGTGCTCTTAACCGCTGGGCCTTCTCTCTAGCTCCAGCATTGTTAGTTAGCTTTAATGGTTATTGTGTTAATGCCTGTGTTGTGGAACAGCCTTGTGTTTCTCTTATGAGTAAGGCTAAGGTTCATTCTATGTCCTTGTGTGCCATTTGTATTTACTGTTTTGTCAAGTGTCTTTTGCCAACTTACTCATTTTGTGGTGCTGGGTATTGGGCCACGTGACTCACAGCTTGTAAGCTGTGTCCCCCATTTGCACTCCTAACTTCTCTATCCCTTGGCTGTACTGCTAACTTCTCTTGCTTATTTTAAATATTTTTCTCCTCTCAGAATTAAGTCATGAGGTTTTAAAAACTGTTCATTGTATATTGCAAATATGTTCTCTTAGTCTGAGTTCACTTTTTAATATTCTTGAAGTACAGCTTTTGAACAAAGTTTAATTGTGCTATTCAGTTTTTCAAAATTCTGTATATAGTACAAATTTTTCTTCAATCTTCTCTATGTTTATAGGGTTTTTCTTTTCTATGCTTTTCCTTTAGAATTTTTAGAGTTTTAGCTTAAATTTAGGCCTGTGATATTATTTTGAAGTTGTGCTTGGTGTGAGGGGTCAGGGACTCAGTTCCAGGACCATTTGTACTATGTATTGGTATGGCTATGTATGCATAGAAATGTTTAATATTTGTTGTGGATATGCCTATAATTCCAGACACACTGTTCTGTTTGTGGTTAACCTTATGTCTATACTGTTCCGTCTTGATTACTAGAGCTCTATAGAAAGCTTGAAACACTGCATTTTTTATTGCTTCGCTTATATTTTATTCTTTTCATCTGAGTTTTTAATCAGATTCCAGTTTCTACAAAAAAGCTTATCGGGTTTTTGTTTGGAATTTCTTTAAATCTGTAGCTTGTACCACCTAATATACTGTACTTTCTCCACCTGTGGCAAGTAAAATTTAAATTAGTCAAAATTAAATAAAAATAGAAAGTTAGTTCCTCTATCATACCCCTGTGTTCTCATCTTTCTGGTACCCAGTTTCATGTGGTGTTTGTGTTAGAAAGTTCATGTGTGCAGGACACAAGTTTGATTGGCTAGCAGTACTATATACCAATTTGGAGAGAATTGACTTACTAGTATTAAATACCCATATGTATGGTATTTCTTTTTTTCTTTTTTAAGTCCTTTAAGCAGCATATAATTTTAAATTTACATTTCATGTATAAATTTTATTAAATGACTCCCTGAATATTTTATATTTTTGAAAGCTAGTATAAACTTATGTTTATAGTATACAGAGCTATAAATTATTTTTCTATCTTGATCTGATTTTTGTAATCCGTGACTGTATTAAACTTACTTGTGTCTTTTCTTGGTTCTTTGGAACACTTCTTTTTTAAATATAATACTGTTATTGATGTTTTGGGTATTTCATACATTTTCAGTTCAATTTAGACATATTCCCCTTTCCCTTCCCCCCACCCCACCCCAGTTCATGCATTCTGCAATATATGTCCTTTATCTTTCTCTCAGTCTTTTAAAAGTTTTTCTCTGTAGAGGTTTATTGCTTTGGGCAGAATTTAACTGTATCAATCCATTCTTTGACTCAGTCCTTATGTTATTGTCATTCTTTCCCATTTGTATTGCTACAAAATATGCCTATATAAATGTCATATATGTACCAGAATTATGTCCTCTGGGAATAAACTGTATGTTAACTCTGAAATATGTTTAGGAATTCACATTTTCCCTTTAATTTCATATTACTCTAAATTATGAATATATACCTTCCACCCATATACATTATGAAAATAAGTAGTAAGACAATTCTAGGGTCCATTAAGAGATTCACATTCTAACAGCACAGTTGCTTTCAGATAGAAAGAAGTATAACAATAACATTGCTCAGCTTGCCTTTCAACTGGGAATTTCATGCTAGTATCCACAAATGAGGGAAACCATTCCCTGTTTGTTTTTTTGAGACTGTCTTACTTCACTTAGCATAATGGCTTTGAGTTCCATCCATTTATTTGCAAAGTTCATGATGTCATCTTTCTTTACCACTGCATAAAATTCCATTGTGTAGATGTACCACATTTTGTTATCCAGTCATCAGTTGAGGGGCATTTGGGTTGGTTCCAGCCTTTCACTATTGTGAGGAGAGCTGCAATAAACATAGATGTGCATGTATCTCTATGATAGGATGAGTCTTGTAGGTAGGAGCCATACCCAGGAGTGGTATGGCTGTGAAGCATAACTGCTCAATGTCTGAAAACAATTGATTCCTATTAATATATGTCCAGTTTCCTAGTAGTTTATACAGCAGCCATGTAAACGCTGGGTGGTCATGGTGGCCTGCCTGTGATTCTGACACTTGGGAGGTAGAGACAGGGGGTCCTTGGAGAAGGCTGGCTAACTAGACTAGCTGAATCAGTAATTCTGGGTTCAAGTGAGGGATACTGCCTCAATATATAAAGTGTATAGTGATTGAAGAAGATACCTCACCTCAACCTCTGGCCTCTACATGAATGTGCTTACATGTGCATGTGTATCTGTACAAACCCATGCACTCACAGGCATGCAAATTTGTATATGCATACATACATACATACCACACACCCCTACATACAGAAAAGATATGTTTATATTCTGTTATTCTTTAGCAGAAATTATTGGTGATTTACTTAATGGAAAATCCCAATTGGCTAGTCTTCTATTGTTGGACTTTCAAAAATTCAATAAACTCAAATTTATAGATTTTTTTTCTTTTTTTATGTGTATGAATGTACTGTCTGCATGTAGGTCTGTGCATCCATGTCATGCAATGCCTTGGAGGTCAGAAGAGGGCGTTGGATTCCCCTGGAATTGGAGCCATAGACGGTGCTCAGCCGCCATGTGGGTGCTGGGGATAGAACCTGGGTCCTCTGCAAGAGTAGTCAGCGCTCTTAACTGCTAGGCCATCTCTCAGCCCATAGATTTGTTTTCTACTCTTTTATTTTTATTTACAAAATGATAAATTTCTTGTATGAAGTAATACTTCTTTGAAATACATTGTTTTTGTAATTTTTTATTTATTATTTTTTTATGTGTATGACTGCACTGTCTGCATGTAGGTTGGTGCACCCGTGTTGTGTAATGCCGCAGAGGTCAGAAGAGGGCATCTGATTCCCCTGGAACTGGAGTTAAAGACAGTTCTTAGCTGCCATGTGGGTGCTGGGAATTGAACCTGGGTCCTCTGCAAGAGCAGTTGGTGTTCTTAACCACTGAGCCATCTCTCCAGCCCCGAAATACATTGTTTTAAACAGCAAGGAACCATCAAAAGGAATTAACTTTCTGCTCTTTCCATAGCTTCTTAGTTCAGCAGGTATTTAGAAGATATATGATGATTATGGACCACAAATCAGTCTTCTGATTAACTTGTGTTTATTTCTTTTTTTATTTTTATTTATTTAAAATTTTTTTTAATTTTAATTTTTTTGTGTGTTTATTTCTTTGCCACTTAACCTTTCTATGCCAGGTTTTCAGTATGGCTACTCTCCTCTTCAAAGTCCCCGTGTCTCTATTCCTGTACCATGATAAGTGAACTCCGGCATATAACTGTGCATGCTGTAGTCCTGGGTGGACATCCAGGTGGTATTTTGTTTCTTCTTTATGATGGTATTTAGAGATCCAGGGCTGTCTATCTTTTCGCCCTTAGGGACCTAGTGGCTGGTTATGATTAGATTCAGCAATACAAAGGCAAAAGAACACCCATGTGAAGATGGGGGAAGGTATATGGATCAACTCTAAAAGTAGCATGTGCCACTTTGGTTTATATTCCATTAACTAGATCTTAATCATGGGAATGACATTAGGCAAATTGTAAAACAATTGGAAATGAGGCTTGGAACTGTAATTTAGCTAAATGCCAGTGAAGAAAAAAGTATATTCAGGTGACATAGGAGATTTAAATGTGTGTGGATTCTTTTCCCTTGTTTTCTATCTTCATGCCTTAGTTCTCTTTTGGAGTATAAAATATCAGAGAAGTAATTGCTCTATATTAAGATTTTATTTTTAATGTTTATTTTTATTTATTTTATTTTTTATTTATATTATTAAAAAATATGCCTCTAGTTTAGATCAAACAACAGCTGCACAGGAATTAAGGACAACAGCTGATAAGTGGGACTTTATCAAACTCAAAAGCTTTTGTACAGCTAAAGAAACAATCAAGGAAGTGAAGAGAAAACCCACAGAGTGGGAGGAAACCTTCACCACTGATACATCTGACAGAGCATTAACATCCAGAATATATAAGCTACTTAAAAAACACAGAAGTAAGAAAACAAATGACCTACTCAAAAGATGGAGTAAAGAGATGAACAGAGACTTCACCAGTAAGAAAATAAAGATGGCTGAGAAACATCTTAAAAAGTGTTCAATATCATTAATAATTAAGGAAATGCAAATTAAAACCACACTAAGGAAAAAAAACACACTAAGGTATCATCTCACTCCAATATTTTTATTATTTTTAGGCACATGTCTCTGTGTGGTTGCGTTCATGTGAGTGCAGGTGCTGTAGAGGCTGGAGGCATCACATCTTCCTGGAGCTGGAGTTACAGGTGGTTGTGAACCACCTATCATGGGTGCTGGGAACCAAACTCTGGTCCTGCAAAAGCAATATGTGTTCTTAACCTCAGTGTCATCTCTTCAGTCCAACTTTCTTTCTTATTTTTGAACTAATTGTTTCTGTTCTTCATTCTTTCCATCTTGCCTTATCTTTTCCCCCTAACAAAAACCAAGTTCCCTCTCTGCCTATTACCTATATGAATGTGTAGTTCTTGTCCTTGAAGAGATTATGACCTGGGAGTATGACATGCTTATAATTTACAAATAATTAGCTAGACTGTGGACTATCTTCAGGAACAAGACAGAATCTCTACTGCTCTGCTGCTGTCATAACTTTTAAAATACTTTACACTATTTACCTAATATTTTACATAGTATCACAGGAGATAATAATTACCTAAAGAATTTTAAAATGAAAATTGTGTTTAATACAGCATTACAAGAAAATAACATTTATGGAAAATATAGGAATAAAGATTAAACATTTCCTAGTCATCATTGATTGCTTTCAGAAATAAAATATTCCATACGTGCTGCCAAGTAGAAAAACTACATTGATTGCATTCTCCCAATCCCGACTAAATTCAAAACATGAGTGCACTGAAATACATCTAATTTCCTAAGTCTGCTTTTAATTTTGGTTTATATATTTTTGCATAACTTCTACAATTGACTTATTTTTGTTGCTGCTATTTCAGTGTACACCAGTTTTTAGATTGCTCTTCTGGCGATTGATAATGTGGTCTGTGGCTTGGTTTTATCCCACTTCTAAATTAGATGAGAAAACACGCTACTTGGACTTTGTTGCACATGTGAGTGGAAGTCATGGCAGTGTCCTTAGAAGTAAATCACCCACAGCAAACTCGGAACATGGCAGAACATTTTTATGGGCCTTTCCTAGTACATGTGTTTCAACTTTTGTCTGATCCTAATAAAAAAGATAAATTCATATTTTTATTAATTCATTTAGTGCATAAACCAAGTTCCCTCTCTGTCACCAGTATGAATGTGTAGTTCTTGTATGACCTGGGGGTATGACATGCTTATAAACAAACTCTCAGCATTGTACAAGATCTGTGATTTAATGTAGGTAAAATTTTGAAGGCAGAGAGAATGAGCCTTGACCTAGATGTGTGGGGGGCCTGATTTAGCACCTTTTGGGGGAGGCCTGACAGGAATTTTGAAGGATAGATAGGAGTTGATCAAGAAAAGGAACTTTTAGGGGGATTCTTCACCTAGTGAAGTGCATTTATGTTTCCTTCATGTATTCTTCATGCTTTTCCATGGTTCATTCCCTTTCAGTACTAATAGTCCACTATCTGGAAGTACCACAGTTCATTTATTTATTCATGTATCATGAACATCCTGACTGGTTCTAAATTTTGGCAGTTATAGATAAAACTATTCCAAACACCCATGTGCAAGAATCTGTGTGGACAAAAGTTTTCAATTCACTTAGGTAAATACAAAGGCATATAATGAGCAAATCACACAATAAGAATGTGTTTAGTATTTTTCTTCTATTACTTTTTAATTTTTTTCATTTTTTAACAATAAGTAATAATTTATGAGTATAAGCATCCTTCATGTAAAACCAATTTCCAAGCAGTTATGCCCAAACCCACACAGCCCAAGGGTCCCACCATCCAGCTGGGGGGCTTTTATGTTCAATCAAGTTGATCAAATAAGTGTCCAGTCTATCTTGCTGTAGATTCACCATTCACCCCAATTGCAGCCCTTACATTCTACCATGCCCCCTCTTCCACAGCTTGTTCCCTAGGCTTAGAAAAGGGGCATGGGTGGACGAGAAGCAAAACAGTCTACTTTCTCTGGAGCTGTCGTTTTGAACTCCGGTCAATTCTGGCTGTTTCCTTTCATGGGCCAACAGTTTGTCCAGGAATAACCTTTCAATCCTACTAATGAAGCACAGGCAATTAGATATATAGTTATTTAAACGGTACTAATTGTTATGGTAGGTTACTTTGGTATAGACACAGATATTTGGATGGTATGTTAATCTATGAATTACATTTTTTTCTGTAAAATATGACAGGGTCTTACTGTGGCTTATAACATCTCCTAACCACTAGAGGATGTAAGCTTGTGGCATCAGCCATGGATTATCCCTCCAAGGAGAGAGCTAATAGCCAATTAGATTTGGGATATATGGGCATATGGCTGCCACTGCTGCACAGTATTTCCAGGCAGGTGAGGTGTAGCTGGTGCTGACAGAGGAGTCTTGCTTGACTCAAGGAGACCTATATTTGCTTTATTGGTTTAGTGGCCTTTGGTAACACTCTCTGGTATTCCAGAGACCAACTGTACACTTGCAAGTGCGGTCTCAATACATCTTTCCCATGCTTACATCAGGTCTT
>VZQC01000745.1:1076709-1089638 GCA_009823505.1 Rhizomys pruinosus | reverse complement strand
TTTTGACCTGTGGGAACATACAAATCTTTTCCCGTAGTTAGTTTTAAGATTTAAATTGCAAAGTTTTTAACAAAAAGGTTTCATACATATCTGTATCCCCCCTTTTTATTTTAGGTTTTTGTTTTTTGACCCATGAGTCTCAAAAAGGCAGTTGTAGTACACATACCTATAGGCAGGAATCAAGGCACAGATTTCATCAAATTCACCCAAGCTGTTTTGGGTGACTGTATGTCGTTAACTTGGGAAGCAAACTTAATTTCTTAAGTTAAATCATCCTACAGGTAAAAGAGAATGCTACAAGATGATACTGTACAACAGAAAAATTACAGAGAACATTTGTATGTGCCAATCCCAAAGTTATTGTTTTACAGAGAATGTGTTTAGTTTTGTTAGACCCTGGAAAACTGTCTGCCAAAGTGGCTGTACCATTTTGTATCCCTACTGGCAGTGGGTGAGACCTTCTGCCCTCCCACCCCCATTTTCTCACCCAGAGTTGATGCTGCCAATTTTGTGACTTTGGGACATTCATTTAGGTGAGTAGCTGTACTTCACTGGTGTCTTAAATCCTGCTTCCCAATGATATATGATGTTGGCGTAGTCTGAATAGGAAATGTCCTCAGAGATTCATGTGCTGAAGGTTTGGTACCCAGGCTCTGTTGCTATTTGGAGGTGATGGTGGAAACTCCTAAAGACTGGGCCAGCTGGAGATAGGTCACTAGGAGCATGTGTTAGCATCCACACTTTGTCCCAGCTCTTTCTCTCTCTCTTCTCTGCTTCCTGGCTTCCTTGTAAGCAATTTTGCTCAGTCTCACCCTCTCTTCCACAAACCCCTGCCTTCCATGAGGCCCAGAGCAATGGAACCTGCTGATACGTTAAGGTCCTTCCCCCGGTAAGCTGTTTCTCTCAGGTATTTACCATAGTACAGGTGAATCTAACAGCATAGACACTGAACACCTGTTCATATACTTGCTTTCCATCTGCCTGTTCAGGTTCTTTCTGAATATTTTACTGAAGGTTTTTATTTCTGTATTATTGAGTTTCAAGAATTTTTTTTCAAAATAGTTCCTCATCTATTTTCAGTAACAGTCCTTTATCAAAAGTATGTGGATTTGTGTTTTGAAAATATTTTCTTCCTATAAATTATCACTTTCCTGACTTTGGTTCTTGCTGAGCAGAACTTTTATATATGTCTGAAGTTTATAGTTACTCCAACTTTTTGATGTGTGCTAGCATGATATCTTTCTTTACTCATTTAATGTATGTCTTCAGATTAAAGTGGATTATTTTGTGTATAATGTATAACTAGATATTATTAATATGGTGAAGAGTGAATCTAGGGTCTTCCTAGGCAAGTGTCCTCCCAAAGAGCTAGAGCTCCAGCCTTTGATTGTCTTTTTTTTTTTTTTTTGTCTTTTTGAGACAGGGTCCCTGTAGCCCCAGCTGTCCTGGAACTCACTCTGTAGACCAGGCTGGCCTTGAACTCACAAAGATCCACCTGCCTCTGCCTCCCAAGTGCTAGGATTAAAGGCGTGCGCCACCATGCCCGGCCTTGACTGTCTTTTGAGACACAGCCTCAGGATGTTGTTCAAGCTTCCTTGAAACTTGCTATGGGGCGTAGGCTGGCCTGTTGCCCACAATCCTCCTACTTTGGTCTTCCAAGTGTTGGGATTACAGGCATGTACCACCATGCCTGGATTCTTTTATTTTTTATTGAATTTTTACGATTTACATGCAGTATAATTTGATGGTATTTAGGTCCCTTCCCTTAGCCACACCTCCCCTTATTCTCTCCCCACCCAATTTAATGTAGTCTATTATGTACAGAAAATGGCCTACAGTCTAACTAGTGTCCCCAAATATCCTTCAGTGTGGGTCCACCTACTGGAGCCTGCTTAGCATTCTAAGAATCCCATCCCTGAAACAGATCATCTCTGCCCCTCTGAGTAGTCACAGTTGCCATGATTTTCTTAGATTGGCTTGTAGTTTCTTACTTACTTCTTCCTTTCTATCCTGTGATTTTGTCTGATTTGAGCTTACATGGGACTTGCGTAAGCAGTGTCTTCATATGAGTAACTGACCAGCTAGCTGCCTGGACAACTCTGTTTCCTTGTGGTCACCACCACTCTGGCACTTGCAGTCTCCCTGTCAAGTCATCGGGAGTCAGTACAATAACTGTTTAGGAGGAAACTAGATTAGGTTCTACCCTATGTCCTGCCACCTATCTAGCCTTAGGTTCCCAAGCCTGAAATCAGTGCAGGTATGGCTCCATTCTATGACATGGACCTTAAAATCCAATTAAAGAGTGGTTGGTTACTCCCATAATATTTGTGCCACTTTTGCACAGAAGGATAAATCTTGGCAGGCCATGAGTTATAGTAGGCAGCAGGATTTGCAGCTGGGTAGAGTTGATGATTATTTTTTCTTCCAGTGGCATACATTGAACTTCCCAATGCTATGAATGCTAGCCAGTACAGATGAGTCTCTGAAGTCAGCACCATCTTGATTTCTCCTTTTCCATTCTATAGCTCATGTATATAGTGGTGTCTTTAGCAATAGGGTCTTGTCATCTGGTTCTGGTAAGGAATCAAGAGTGGGGGCAATGCCTAATATGATTTAAGGGCCTATAGGACCCTTGTCTAACAGCTTTTAAGAGGGAGTCCATTCTTGCCATTGAGGTTTTTCATTAGCCTATGATGTCTAGAAGGGGCAATCTCCCCCTGTTATAGGGTAACCCCTTTTAAAAACTTTTTTTAAATTTTATTTATTTTTGTATGTGTATGAATGTACTGTCTGCATGTAGGTTTGTGCACCCATGTTGCGCAATGTCGCTGAGGTCAGAAGAGGGTCTCGGATTTCCCTGGAACTGGAGTTCTCCTGGAATTGGAGTTACAGATGGTTCTTAGCTGCAATGTGGGTGCTGGGGATTGAACCTGGGTCCTCTGCAAGAGCAGTCGGTGCTCTTAACAGCTAGGCTATCTCTCCAGCCCAGGATAACCCCTTTTAATCTCTTTTTATAATGTATAGCTACTTACTTAAGAGTCTTCTATAATGGTAGGTTTCCATATGGCTTTTTCTAAAGGCCTTTAGTATTGTTTATCCCTCTCCTGGCTTATTTTTTGATGGGGTTTGATAATCTCTGTGTTTTAGTTGGCACAGTTAGGACATTGATATTCAAAGTGATTACTGATATCATTGGATTAGTATCTACCTTTTTATTACTGTCTTCTATGTATTACCATTCTTTGTTTCTGTTTTTTCCTCCTTTCTACTATTTGTGTGTTTAATTGAGCATGCTTCCATTTCTTCAGGATTCCTAGCACGTCAGTTTTTCTTGCTCTTTGAGTGGTTGCTATAGTTTTCAGTCCACACAACTACTTCAAATCCACTTTCAAATAACACTATATTTCTTTTGTGTGTCTTATAACAACAAAATAATCCTAATATATACCCATACCATTACCATTATTCATTTGACCTACATATGAGTGTATGAATATGAATAATAATGAAACTTATTATTGTCTTGAACATATTGTGATCTGTTACATTTAATAAGATTAAGAAACATAAGATTTTTCTTATTGTTTCTCCAGCTTCCTTCATATAGGCATGAGTTTCTACCTGTATCATTTTCCTTCTTTCTTTTTTTTAAATTTTTTTAAAATTTTATTTATTTCTCTATGTGTATGAATGTACTGTCTGCATGCAAGTGTGTGCACCCGTGTCGTGCAATGCCGCGGAGGTCAGAAGAGGGTGTCGGATTCCCCTGGAACTGGAGTTCTCCTGGAATTGGAGTTTCAGACGTTTCTCGGCCGCCATGTGGGTGTTGGGGATCGAACCCAGGTCCTCTGTAAAAGCGGTCAGTGCTCTTAACCACTAGGCCATCTTTCCAGCCCCATTTTCCTTCTTTTAACATTGCTTGAAGGCAGGTCTCAGAGCAACAAACTCCTACAATTTTATTAGTCTGAGAAAACACTTTGTTTTCATTTTTAGGGATAATTTAACAGAATACAGAATTTTAGGTTAGTTTTCCTTTAATCTCTGAGCATACTAGATGTTTTACTCCAGTATCTTCTTGCAAGCATGTTTTCTGAAGAGAACTTGCTTATCTATAGATCAAGGTCCCCTGCCCCATACATGTTTATAAGATTTTTTTCATTCTTTTTCTTTGCTTTTCTGCATTTTGAGTGTAATATCCCCTTTAACATTTTATTTATTCTTCATGTGTATGAGTGCAATGCCTGCATGTGTGTAAGTGCACCTAGGTTGTACAATGTCTGAAGACAGCCAGGCGTGGTGGCGCAGGCCTTTAATAATCGCAGCACTCAGGAGGCAGAGGCAGGCAGATCTCTGTGAGTTCAAGTCCAGCCTGGTCTATGGAGTGATTTCCAGGCCAGCTGGGGCTACAGGGAGACCCTGTCTCAAAAAGACCAAAAAAAAAAAAAAAATCTGAAGACAACCCAACCATAAAAGAATTTGAGAATTTTGTCTTGGGAAACCCGGAGTTAATGGATGGTGTTGTGGCATGATTAGCTATAGAAGGGTAAGCCTCCATGAGACATTGAACGGAGGCTCCTATATGCGAGCAGCCAGTGTTTTTAAGTGCTGGGCCATCTCTCTCTCATCCCCTTGAATGTAATATTCTTGAGGGTAGGTTTTTAGCATACTTATCTAGCTGAATGTTCTCCAGGATTCTTACATCTGCAGTGTGGAGTATGACATTGAGAGGCTTCTGGGCTTATTGGATAGGACATGTCTGTTCCTTTTCTCACTCCTTCTGCTGCTGTTTATCTATTGTTTCATGTGTATGTACCACCGTTTGTGAGTAATCGCTTCCCGGGGTTCTTGGATACTCTGTCCTAGTCCCTCCCTCCATAATCTCCCTTCCTTTACTCTTTTTTATATGTTTTTTTTTTTTTTTTTCTGATCCTTATCTTCGTAGACAGAATGTCTCCACTATGATAGCCCAAGCTGTTTTAGGACCCTTCAACTCTTGTAGACCAGTGCTGAGCCTTGACCCACACGCGAAATGTTCTCTGGTAACAAAGCAATCATGTTGTCCTACAGGAAACCCCATATGAATTAAGAGACCTATTTCATTATATTTTACTGTGTACCTGGTTTTCGTCTAGTTTTCTTCTCAGGCATTTCTTTTTTTTTTTTTCCTGTGCTGTNAAAAAAAAAAATATCTGAAGACAACCATAAAAGACATTGGATTGTCTTGGAACCGGAGTTATGGATGGTTGTTTGGCATGATAGGGTGCTAGGAATTGAACGGAGGTCCTTTGCAACAGCAGCCAGTGATCTTAAGTGCTGGGCCATCTCTCTCTCATCCCCTTGAATGTAATATTCTTGAGGGTAGGTTTTTAGCATACTTATCCAGCTGAATGTTCTCCAGGATTCTTACATCTGCAGTGTGGAGTATGACATTGAGAGGCTTCTGGGCTTATTGTAGGACATGTCTGTTCCTTTCTCACTCTCTTCTGCTGCTGTTTCTATTGTTTCTGTGTGTCACCATTTGTGGATGCCCCGGGGTTCTTGGATACTCTGTCCTAGTCCCTCCCTCCATAATCTCCCTTCCTTGCTTTTTTTTTTTTTTTTGTCTTTTCGAGACAGGGTCTCCCTGTAGCCCCAGCTGTCTTGGAACTCACTCTGTAGACCAGGCTGGCCTTGAACCCACAAATTTTGGAAGTTACAATCCTCAAGTTTTTTCATCTTTGTTGCCCACTTAGGAACCCATTAAGCACATTTCATTCTATTATAGTGGGTTTTGGTTTTAGTATTTCTTCCAGATTCTTTTTTTTCCTGCTTGTTCTTGGTGACTGTGTGTATCATTCACTACAGTTTTTAAGATGTTAGTCTCAGATTTTTAAAAATTATAAATCTGATAAGTTCAACATCTCTACTATGTCCAAATCTTGTTCTATGGCTTGTTCTGTTTCTTCTGATTTTTTTTTGTCCTTGCCTCTTAGAATTCCTTATATATATTTTTCTCACTAGCTAAGTATGAAGTACTATGTATAGGAATTATGGTAAATAGGCCTTCAGTAATGTTATAGGTAAGATGTGTAGTGAATATAGTCTAGTGATTCTATTGCAGTATCTCAGTGAGCCAGTTACAGATCTCATAACTGCATCTTAGCTCCACCCCACCTCTGAGGTGAGCAAGGATAGCTGGGGCAGATTAGAATCCAACATTTCCTTCCCTCTATTTGACTCTTAAAAGTCTCCAGAAGATTAGGCTCTGTTTAGAATCTTCCCTGCAGGCACATTTTGTGTGATGGTCAGAATCTAGAATCATCTGGAAGATGGGCCTCTGGGCATGCTTGTGGGGGATTATCTAGATTCTATCCATTGATGTGGGAAGACGCATCTTAATTGTGGGTGGGACCATTTCCTACGCTAGGGATTCTGGACTGTAAACAATGGAGAAAGCAGCTGAGCACGAGTGTCCATTGGTTCCTCTGTTTCCTGATTGTGGATGCATTGTGATCAGCTGCTTTTCCCTGCCATGATAGACTCTACCTGGAACCCCGAGCTGGAATAAATGCATCCTTCCTTAAGTTGACTTTGTCAGAGTCCTTTTATCACAGCAACATAAAAAGAAGCTCTGGCAGCATGTTAAGAAAGAAAGATGCTTTGGTTTCAGACTTCAAACTGCTTGCTTCTCTCTCACTACCAGAAGCAATGCTTATAAGAACTGTCCTGAGCTTCTAGAAGCAAAACTCACAAAAATGTGGAGGTTTCCTGATTCTTAACTCTGAGGGTTGTTTACACTGACCTTGCAGAAGTTGGTCTAACAGTTGTAACTTGGGCCCTTAATTTCCTCATGTGTAGGGAACTACATGGGCAGGAAGCCATACCTCATCATTTATTGTCCTGGGATAATTATAGCAACACTCCATGGACTTCCAAAAGATTGCCTTTCCGCAGCACAAACTTATCACTTAGGTTTTCCTATTCTGGTGTTAGTTGCCAGGCAGGTTTTTGGTTTGGAGTCTTTGCTCTGATAAATGGGACTCTTTTTTTTTTTTGTCTTCATCTGTCCTGCCAAAAAGTTTTGGCAGCATCTTTTGCTGTGATCATTCATCTCTGATAGATCTAATGAAGATTTGCTCTTGGTTCATTCTTATTTTTACGTGTTGTGAGACTATGAACTCTTTTTACTCGACTTTAGATCTCAGAGTTGTCATTTTCCCCTTTTTCTTGGTGAGTTGGAGTGAGCATAAAATTTGCCCTTGGGAAAGGCAGTCTTTTGAGAGTTACAGGGAGTGCTAGTCACGGTTACTCAGGGACAAACCATCCTTGTGATGCCTGGTTGTCCATCTGGTGAGGAAACTAGCACCACACAGCTGAGAAAAAATGAGATGGGGTCAGGGGATCTGATCTCATCAGTGCATTTCTATGTGAGTTTCAGATTTTGAAATGTCTCTTTCTTTTCAAGGTCTCCCAGTAGTCACCGTTCTCATCATTATGGCTATTCTTTATTGAAGAAAAGCACAATTAAAACACAGTTATAACTTTGTCAGCTCTAAACTTCATTTTCTTTTACTGAGAGGGTGGGGAATCTATCAGCTTGTGGTCTCTCTTATCACTGAGCACAACCTCTTTTAAATCTGGAAACCATTTCTTTCCATTCTAGAATCCCCATTGAGACATATAGCCATATTTAGTTCTGTGGATAGTGAGGCCAAGATGATATGACTGAATGGTCAAGTCATACAGCTAGTTATCTGCAGAATCTACCTGTCAAGAATTAGGATGCAGGAAAAATAGTAATGGAAAATAGAATGAGGCTGTTGGGTTTGGCACTGCCAACCTCCAGCTCCTTGTTCAGAGGCTGTGATGCCTTAGGCAAGTGCATTTTTCCTCTCACTTTTTTCAGTCTGTGTAACTGAGAAAATAATAGCACCTATCTCATATGGTTTTCATTTTGAGTTCTTAATGAGTCTGGCACATGATTAGGGATCAGCAATGTGTTCTGTTTTATGCAGGTCTTTAGGCTCCCAGGGGAGTGCCTCTAAAGCCTTTCAAATCTCTTCTGACAATGGCTTTTTGAAATCCATCAGTGCAGGTCTGGATAGTGGCAGCAGGGGTCCAGTCACTGATTCTTTTAAGCAGCCTATTTGTGGAGCTAAATTCAAAGAAAAAGAAAATAGGCCTCTTCTCCATTTCTGGTACCCCATTGCACTAAGTGAGGACTTAGTGCCTTTACAGAAATAGGGAATGGGAAAGAAATAATTGACTTCTTCAAAAATTAAAACTATGTACTTATATGTATAGAACCTTAACCTATGGTTAGGGATATATATATATATATATATATATATATATATATTCTTAATTCACATGATAGATGAATAGTTTTATCCAAATGAACAAATGTTAGCCATATACTTAAATTTCAATATTTATTAAGACATTCATAATTGCATTTCTGGTTTTATATAAGAAAGATATATCTATTGNTCCCTGTAGCCCCAGCTGTCCTGGAACTCACTCTGTAGACCAGGCTGGCCTTGAACTCACAAAGATCCACCTGCTTCTGCCTCCCAAGTGCTAGGATTAAAGGTGTGCAGCATCACACCCAGCTAGTTCTTTTTGTTTGTATGGTCATCTACATATCTGACATTTATGATTGCCCAACCTATTTCTGTGTATGTGTCTTTGTGTGTATGTATGTGTGTAGTTTTCTGTTGTTTGTATTGCAGAGATTTCCTCCCAGGGGATACCCGCACCCCCGCATCTAACGCTATCCTATTCCCAGTTACCAGACAAAATAGGGAGCAGACTCTCCAATCTAGTTTCAAGGAGCCTAGAGGGTTTATTCAGGCTTTCCTACAAAGTGATAGGTGTAAGATCTCACTCACTAGCCAAGCAGTGATTCTCCTTTCCCAATATGGCGACCCAGAGTCCTGACATGAACTCTGTGTCTTCCGCCCATGGTGGCAAAATGGCAAGCGAGCACCAGCCCCACATGGCCAGCTTTAAGTGACCCTAGCTCATCTGGAGAGACGGGCTAGCTGTTAAGAGCGCCGACCTCTCTTATGGAGGACCCGGGTTCGATCCCCAGCACCCACATGGCGGCCGAGAACCGTCTGTAACTCCAGTTCCAGGACAACTCCAGTTCCAGGGGAATCCGACACCCTCTTCCGACCTCCGCGGCATTGCACGACACGGGTGCACAAACCTGCATGCAGACAGTACACTCATACACATACAGAAATAAATAAAATAAAAAAAAATGTTATAAATGACTCTAGCTCCTCCAACATGGTGCCAGTGGCTCCCCAGAGTTCTCTGTGTGTGTTCTCAGGGAGCATCTTGAGAATTTTGCATCTGGCTTGGCTTTGCCTTTAGCCAGTTTCTCTAAGTAATCTAGACTCCATCTTTGTAGTTTGCAGCTTGGAACAGTCTACATTTCAAATCATGCTGGTGGTGTGCAAAAATTTTCCTTTACTCTTTCTTTTCTTTACAAGTGAACACATAGGGTTCCAAATGCTGCCGAGGTTTTGTGTGTGTGTGTGTGTGTGTGTGTGTGTGTGTCCAAAGTACAACCTCAGCTATCCATCAGGAGACAGCTACCTTATTTCTGAGGTGGGATCTCTCACTAGCCTGGAGCTCACTCACTAGGCTAGGACTTCTGGCCAGTCTGCTGTCTCAGCCTCCTCAACGCTGGTATTACAGGCAAAAGTGCCACCGTGACTGTTGGTTTTATATTGGTTCTGGGGATTGGACTCAGAGGCCTGTGCTTTCAAGGTGGACACTATATTGACTGAGCCATCTCCTCAGCCCTGGTCTTTGTTTTCTCTAGGTTCTATTTAACAGTGTTTATTTATTTTGGTTTCACAGAAAATTCTTTGTTACCCGTTAGACTTAAGGGTGAAATATTAGCAGATGATTGGAAGCTCAAAGGCACTATGTGGCTGCATTTGATTTTTGAGTAGTAAGCTTCACGGCAAGATGATTTATTGGGCTGTTTTGATTGGATTTTCTCAAAGGTCAGCATCTGTATTTTTTTTTCTCTTGGCATGGTTAAAGTCTGAAATGGAAGTTCTGTCAGTCTTTGGAGGGGGAGGAGGTTAGTCTGGCAGCCAACTCTTTTATGAAGGTAGGTTAGGAAACTAGACAGGGAAGTAGACCTTCCCATTCATTATGCAGAAATCCAGCTAATCGCCCTCCTTCACCTACCTGATCTCCCATAGGCCATTTGCCCTTGAATTCAGAGTGTTCACTTATTCACTCTTTCCAGAAAATAAATGCACACAGTCCTGTCAGGATAGACCAGGGTTGCTCCCAGCTACCTTTACTGCAGAAGTCAGCCAACACTTATCCACTGCTCCTGTTTTCAGCCTTAGCCATCATCCTCTTCTTCACTATTTTCAGAACTATTGATCTCTCAGGTAGAATCCTTCCCAAGATGCTATAAAATAAGTTTCTTAGCTCCTGGGCTTATCTTATGATTGGCTTTCTTAAATTCAGGCTTTCATTGTCTTGCTGGTCTGCGAAGGTGGTTAAGAGTCTTCCTTCTGACTTATTATTTTCTTTCTGGAGTCCTTTCTTATTGTCTTTGACTTGTTTGATTTTAGTCTTTTTTTTTTTTTTTTTGTAAACTGTGAGAAGCAGTATTTTCGTAAATACCTGGGCTGTTGACCTCGATTTCCTGAATTTACTGCCTGCGTGACTACATACTATTAGGCAAGTTATGTACACTTACATCGTCACCCTCAAATCATGGTAGCTGAACAATTTTTTAAGATTAAAAGATTTAGCTGGGTGTGGTGGTACACGCCTTTAATCCTAGCACTTGGGAGGCAGAGGCAGGCAGATCTTTGTGAGTTCGAGGCCAGCCTGGTCTACAGAGTGAGTTCCAGGACGGCTGGGACTACAGGAAGACCCTGTCTCAAAAAGACAAAAAAAAAAAAAAAAAAGATTAAAAGATTTAATACATATGAAATATTTTAAGCCACAAGTAGTTAATAACTTTTTGCCATTAATATTTTGGAGTTGTTTTTAGGGAAATGATGAATCAATGTTGGAAGTAACGTGCTTAGTTGAAAATTTTAACAAGTATGAATGGCTAGGTAAATGGTATCCACTTCATCTATTGAAGGAGATGAGGGACAAATATTATGTGCCCATATATAAAAAGCTGGGCATAGTAGTACACACTTATAATCCCAGTGTTGAGAAGGGAGAGAGGGAAGAATTTTTGGGACTTGCTGGTCAACCAGCTTGGCCTAGGTGGTGAGTTCCTGGCTAGGGAGAGACCTGCAGCAGGAAAACATGACAAAAAGGAAGCAGATAGTGGATGGTCCTGAGGAGAAGCAGAACTTGAGGTCATCTTCAGACCCCTCCACCTCACAGACACACAGATAGACAGACAGACACACAAATGTTGACCATGAAACAGTATTCTTTCTGTCTTAGGGAGACAGCATTCTCATCCATCCATTTATTACATCACTTGATTTGCATCAAGAAGCATCATTGAGAGACTGATGTTTACCACACAGATTTATATAAATATACTCCATGATGATTGTATATTAATGAAATCTACAAATGACACATTTCTCAGAACATACCCCAAGCAATGCATGGCTCTACTTAGAAGTATTTTATGTCTTTCTCTCTTGGATGGAAGCTTATCTCATGGGTAAGGTTTGTGATCCTTCTCCTCATCATAGAGAAAGTGGACTGGCATGACTATGAGTTAGAAACAAAGAGAGATGGAAACAGGAAAATATATGAGTCTTAAATTTAATATTGAGACACACTGGTTAGTCTTCTGTGAATTGTGTAATGCAAATGGTGTTTGTTTATGATACAGGTCTGAGAACCATTGGCGTTATCACCAAGCTGGATCTCATGGATGAAGGAACAGATGCCAGGGATGTGCTAGAGAACAAGCTGCTGCCTCTTCGAAGGGGTAATGTACTGTGGGTTTTGCAGGCTTCCTTTCATTATGTGGCAGAGAAATGACTGGCAAGCCACAGAGAGGCTTGGCTTTGCTGCTGCCTCTCTAGTAAGGGAGCAATTTGTTATTCGCTATACTTTATATGGAATGCCACAGTGTTCCCAACTGTTGTGTTAAATAATGATTCAAAAAGAGAACTATTCCTTAAAATAACAGGAATAAGAAAACAGGAAAAGTAAGGGGTTTGAAGAGAGATGATAAATATTCATCACAGGCTACATAAATATACACCATTCTGTTTTAAGTTTTTGATACTTGCCTGCTATAAGGTACTGCTGTTGAGATATGTTCTTTTAAAGTGTGCAGAGCTTTAAGTGGTGAGGGATATTATTATGTGATTGGTGACAATTACTGTTAACCAAATCAGTGATCTCGATTGAACAGTGAGGACTCAGATTGAGTTTTGCAAAGACACTTAGTCTTTAGCTTTTAAAAGTAATTGTGCCAATCGGAGAGCCTTGAAATTTCTCTAGTGTGTCAAGTCCCATAGGTCTGTGTTTTGTTTCAGGCTATGTAGGGGTGGTCAACAGGAGCCAGAAGGACATAGATGGGAAGAAGGACATTAAAGCAGCCATGCTGGCAGAAAGGAAGTTCTTTCTTTCTCATCCAGCTTACAGACATATTGCTGATCGTATGGGGACCCCACACCTTCAGAAGGTTCTGAATCAGGTAAAAATTGTTCTTTCAAGCAGTAAGTTCAATATGAATTATATAGACTACTGGAATTCATATTTCTTATTTTAAAATATGTTTTTGCCTGGACAAGACACACTGATTATGATAATAGTTAAAAAATTTAATGTGACTGCTTAGACCCACAAAATTATCACTTTATTTAATATTTTATTATTTTTATTTTATGTGTCTGACTATTGCCTGCATGTATGTAAGTGGACCCATATCGTGCATTACCCACAGAGGTCAGAAGAGGGTGTCGGATCCCTTGGAC
>VZQC01000745.1:1019154-1075641 GCA_009823505.1 Rhizomys pruinosus | reverse complement strand
TATATATATATATATACACACACATATATGCCTCCCACAAGTTCCCTGTGCTCTTGCTTACATATCTTCTTTCCCTATAGGGGTCAAACATCATGACAAACTTTGTGGTCATTGAATACAAGCTTTCTTTCTGAGTTTTTGTTATAGTAAGCAGCCTCTCTCACAAATATTCTAATAATTTCAGAATAAACATTAATCCATGAACATAATTAGTCAATGAATCAGGTAGCCATGCATGTTCTGATGTTAGCCCCTTGGAGGACTCAGTGGAGAATGTCACAGTCACAGTAACTGATATTGTACCTGCACCACTTAGGCAAAAACAATTGAGGAAGTTTTAGGAAATAAAGACCAGTGCTATACTTTTATTTTAAGCAACATAGCACAGCCCATCATAAAGTTTATGATTTGAGGGCAAATTAATGTTTAAAATCCATGAAGAAGCATTTGGTTGTCACTTAAAGTATCAATGGATTTTAAGCACACACACAGGTTTTTGTCATGCAAGAACCATAATATTCTACAATACAGCTAGTATGACCACACCTTTGAGAATATTGTTTTCACACCTTTATTGGCCTAAGAAAACTGTAAATGACTTGAAGAAAGTCTTAGAAGAAATTCATTAATTTTATTGGGAAAACAACATTGGAAATAAATTAGGCTGTGAATACTAGGAAAATCCAAGGCCCATTTAGCTATTACCATAGGTTATCACCAAGTTATGAAATAAGTATGGTCTCATTGACTGAAATTTGACTAAATTTTTTTTACCAAAGACCTTTCTTTTCCTAGGTAATCACTCTGCTCTTTCAAAGATCTTCACCCAGTGTTTGAAATGATGAAACTTTTTTGATGGTTCCATGTGTATGGATACCTGAGGCTCTGAGGGAAAATTTGTATGTGAAAAAATGGAAAATAGTATTTTATTTTTTGAAGAATTGAAAGAAGTGACATTGTGGTTGGGATGCAGGGAAAGAGGGTGTGAGGAACAAGTGATGAAGTTGGAGAGGTGGATGGTGGCTAGGACCTCTAATGTTCATAAGCTAAATTAAGGAGATGTGATGAAGGTAATGGCAGAGTCAGAGGGTTGAGGTGATTAAAGGTAGACTAGTTAGAATTAATAAAAAATGAATGGATAGGTTTAAAAGTAAAAGTGATATAAATTATGACAGGTTGGTTTTGGTTAGGGCTAGGAGAAATTGTGAGGAGAATTGAGAACTCAGTGGCAAATCAGAGCTTGCGATGGGCAATTGAGAAGGATTAGATAACATCTAGAATAATTCCCATGTTCCCACACTGTCAGGAAGCTGGGCACCTGTAGGAAAATTTCAATGTGTTAGTTAGCTTTCCATTGCTGTGACAAAAATCCTGAAATAAGCAAATGATAAGGAAAAGATTCATTTTGGGTCATGCTTTCAGAGAGTTCATGCCGTAGTCCATTGGTCCTTTTGCGCTGGGCCCTGGGCTGCACAGAGCATCACTGCAGGAGCTCATGGCAGGGAAAGCTGCCCACTCTGGTAGCCAGAAAGCAAAGAGCAGAAAAGGCTAACGTCTCAAGATCTGCTTCCAGTGGCCTGACTTCTTCTCACTAGTATTCTAAGAACATCCAGTTCCACAGGATGATGGCCAAGCTCTTACTAAGTAGGCCTTTGGGGAGTGTATCAGTCAAGTACTTAATTTTGGCTGTGTTGAGTTTGAGGTGTCATTTATATATCCAGGAGGAGACTACTAATGCATATGCTCTCAGCAGAGTTAAGTCCTGTTTGGAGATAGCATGTTAGTAGTCACAGATGTTTGGATGTTTAAAAATCCACAAATGGGGGCGGGGGGCTGGAGAGATGGCTGAGTGGTTAAGAGTGCTGACTGCTATTGAAGAGGACCCAGGTTCAATTCCCAGCACCCACATGGTGGCTAAGAACCACTTTAAGCTGGGTGTTGTAGCACATGCCTTTAAACCCAGCACTTTAGAGGCAGGTGGATCTCTGCAAGTTCAAGGCCAGCCTGGTCTACAGAGTGAGCTCTAGGCTAGCTAGGACTATAGGGCAACCCTGTCTCAAAAAAAAAAATCCATGAATGGAATGAGATAGCTTTAAGATAGAAGACACAGCGAGGTGAGAAACCCAGGGTCCATATTGGAACATTTTAATGTTACCAGCCTGGTAAGGAGGATAGAGTGTCACCAGAGATGGAGAAGGTACCTTCAGAGTGATTACGAGAAAATTAGAGGAGTCAGGGTCAAGGAGGTCAAGGAGAACCATGTTTTAGAGAGCCCAGAGTTGGCCCTGATGTTGCTTTACTATTGAGAGATCTGAGAAGCACAGTGAGAACCCACTGTACTTTTTCTTGACAGACCACTTGGCATCAGCTGGTTGCTAGTTGTCATGGTCACTCTTACTCTCAGATCCGGAGCCTTGTCTCTTGTAACACTGCAGCTTCATAGCCACAAAAGAAGCACCTGCCGAGGAGCCAAGACAAAAATTCATACCTGATGGCAGAGGAATCGCCAAACATGTGGTCAGCTAGGGATATCCGTAGAAGACAGCGTTCTTTCATTTAGTTATGAAAAGTTTAAAATCATCTTTGTTGTTCTTTAAGATATTTTATTCATTGTTTTATTTTATGTGTATGACTATATCACCTACATGTGTATAAGGGTACCCATGTTGTGCAATGCCCAACGAATCAGAAGAAGGCATCAGGTCCCCTGGAACTGGAGTTAAGGATGGTTGTTAGGCTTCATGTGGGTGCTGGGAATCAAACTCAGGTCCTCTGCAAGAGCAGTCAGTGTTGTTAACTACTGAGCCATCGCTTCAGCCCCTAAAATCAACTTCTTGAAGGAAGAAGCTAGTGACCAGGCAGAGCTGGTCTGGACTGGGAGGTGGAGGAACGTCGGAGAAGCTGCCTGAGCTGCAGAGTACAGAAAAGTTAACAGCGGGCAGCACCTGTGGTACCCTGGACCGCCTGCGCTCTGCCAGGCTGCTAATCCATTTGTCTTGAAGATATTAGGCAACACCTTTAACTCTTGACCCATTCCATATCTAGTACATTCCAGTTTTAGTCTTTCTCCGAGTAGGTGATCCAAGTTAGTCCATGCTAAGGTGTTACAGGGCAGCCTCATGGGTAAGTTTAGCTGTGTTTTAGCAGGCTATTGGAAGGGAAAAACTGTAACCTGAGTAAATGACTGTAAGTGAAGGGCTTGTGAATATCTCCAAAGGGCAGTGGAGAAGGGTGGGCTCTGCATCTTGCTCTCCACAAACCCAATCAGTTTCAGATGCCTATGTGATTTCCAAGGTCGTGGTTGATGAGAATGACGAGGCTGAGTTTTCATCTTCTGGGTTGATCCTCGCTGAACTACATGTATGGCTTTGCTTTGTTTTATTTAGCAACTTACCAACCACATTCGAGACACCCTACCAAACTTCAGGAACAAACTCCAGGGACAGCTGCTGTCTATAGAACACGAAGTAGAAGCCTACAAGAACTTCAAGCCGGAAGACCCAACGAGGAAGACCAAAGCCCTGCTGCAGTGGGTCACCTTTCTCTTGCTTTGTTCTTTTCAAACATCTTTGCTTTCGTGTCTTTGCCATGTTGTTTTCTAGGCTTAACAGAAGCAGCAAGTAACACAGATGGCTCTCTCTCTGTGTATACAGTGACTCCTGGATTGCTCTGTTTTCTTAAAGCGTAATTGTGATTTTACTGTTATAAATTTATCCAGTTATCTATGCTCATGAATTCTGAAAATATAGCCCATAGTGATAAGGCAGCAAGGTTTCCCCCTTTATCTTAGAAGTGGGCAAGTACAGATGACCATGTCATTTATAGTTTACAACTGTCTCTACAGATGTCAGTTTATTATCTTTTTATTTTAATGATTTCATGTGGTTTATCTGTGTGTATCTTTCAGTTCAATGAGAAAGAAACATTTAATTAGGAGGTATAGATAAAAAGGCCACACTTAAATTGCCTTTTACTTTCTGGTAAGGATTTTAATGTGGCTGTTTAAACTGCAAACATAAAAATTCACCTAGTGGTTTTCATCTGTTCATGATTTATCTCTTTTCGGATTGGAGAGCAGACTCAGTAGAGAAAGTAGCCCTTTAGCTCTCTAGTGACTCCCCCGACTCCATTTGTCCTTTCTTTTCTGTGCTGCAACTTCCTTTAGGTCCCTTTTATCCAGAAGACCATTACCTAGCATTTCAGAACAGCTTGGTATCCATCCAGAATTGATGTTTGACACCTCTTTTAGCTCTATCTATCTATCTATCTATCTATCTATCTATCTATCTATCTATTTATTCAATTTAGGGTGTATGATGTATGTGTGAATATATTTGTGTATGTGTGTGTGTGTGTTTGTGTGCATGCACATGTATGCGAGGTGGCTGTGCATGTGTGTGAGGGTGTGTGAGGCCAGAAGTGAGCATCACACATCTTCCTCAGTCATATTCTGCCTTCATCTTTGAGACGCCACCTCTCACTGAACCTGGAGCTTGCCTTTTGGCTAGGTAGCTGGCCAGCAAGCCCCAGGGACCCTCCTGTTTCCTCTCCAGTGTTGGGATCACAGGCACATGCTACCTTGCCTGACTTTTTATGCAGGTGCTGGGGATCTGAACTCAGGTCCTCTTCCTTCCCAACTGAGCCATTTCCTCAGCCTGCCTTGTGGCACCTTTATTCTTCTACAATGCTGAAACCAAAACTTCCTTAACTATGTATTAAACATTTTAATTCTTTTTTAAAATTTAACCAGCTTTTAATGAAAGTGCTATATAAATTACCCTATCTTGAATTTTCTCAATTTTCTTCCTTAATTTGCCCTGTCCTTTCCTATTTGGGGGGATTTGGCTTTCCATTCCAGATATGTTTGTGGTCTCTGTCCGGCTTTATCCTGGGGATCACCCCCTTGCTGGGGGAGTGCCCACACGGACAGTTGGGCCCTTACTTAGCCTTTTCCTTCCATGTTCATTCAGTGTAGATGGCATATTTCTTCCTGCAACCCTAGACTACTTGGCCAAACTTCTAACTATAATAACAATGTCCTTGTATAATTTGAACTTCTTTGTGTTTTTGGATGAGCATAGAGTGAACATAATACTTCTTTCTCAGCTCTTTGGAAAGACATAATCTCCCTCCAAATATAAGATTACATTGAAATGACTTTTATGGCCCTTGATTTGGTGAGAATTCAATAAAAGATTGAATTTCATTTTGGTGGCTGCTTCCCAGGAATGGTCACAAAGGTAAAGATAAACTTAATCCGTGTGTGTGTGTGTGTGTGTGTGTGTGTGTGTGTAGATATCTAAATGTTCAAATCATTTCAATGACATCTTAATTGTATCATGTTATGTGCAATCATGTCACTTAATGTAATATATGTCAAAGAAATAATTTTTTTTTCTCAGAGTAGAACTCTTTCCTAGTTTGTTTCTTTTGACTTTGGTTAAAGGCATAAGAAGTCATCAAGTTGTATGGAAAGAAAACCCATTTCTATCAAGGTCCTGGGCCATTATCTGAACTTTCAACTGAAAATGCGATGCAAAGACTGGCCCATTTCTCTGTGACATTGTGGGTCTTGATTATAGGTTTTTCACCACCTGATTGTTTCATCATCTTCTTTCTGTTCTCCTGCCTTTCTGACCTATTTCTCCTTTTCCTCTCCTGCTTTCTTTCATTTTTTCATGTACTCTATAAGACTCTGGCCCAGTGTTATCTATTGTGGAGTCAATAACGAATATGTTTTTTTCTACTCAAGAAGAGGGCCATGAAGACAAACAGATGCATGATTAATTGTGTTAGAATCTCACAAATGCTGTTTCTGACATGTAGAAGATGTTAGTAGCCCAACTGCAGAAGCAGTTTCATGTGAGAGAAGGCAGGTGTTCCCACAGAAAGTGATACTCAGAGCCAGGCATGATGGCACATGCCTGTAAGCCCAGCAATCGGGAGGCAGAGACAGGTGGATCTTTGTGAGTTCAAGGCCGGCCTGGTCTATGTAGTGAGTTCCGGGACAGCTGGAGATATAGGGAGACCCTGTCTCAAAAAGACCAAAAAAAAAAAAAAATACTTGGGGCCCTGAAGTATGAGAGAAGTTTGTTAGGTTGAAGAAGGAGGGTAAGAAGATAGCGTGAACTGGGCCAGCTTATTCCAAGGTAGGCAGTGTGGAGTTCAGAGCAAAGAACGGATGGAGGTAAATTTAGTAAAAGTGTCTGTGTTCCAGTGCATATAGCATACTTTTTCAGGTTTTAAAAAGCAAAACATAGGCTTGGAGAAATGGCTCTGCAGTTAGGAGCACTGGCTGCTCTTGCAGAGGAGCCAGATTCGATTCCCAGTATACACATGGCAGCTAACAACCATCTGTAACTCCAGTTCCAGGGTATCCAATGCCCTCTTCTGGCTGCTGCAGGCATTGCAACATACAGGTGCACTTACCTACATGCAGGCAATCCATTCATACACATAAAAAATTAAAAATAAAACATTAGCATATGCCTGAACATGGATAAATAATTTATAATTGATGAAACACAATAAAAGATACAAGTTTCAGATGATTTGAAAATTTTTTCTATTAGAATTTGAATTTGAAAGTAGTCTTGACTGTCAACATCAGAATTTCTAAACCTAGTTCTCACAAATGACAATATCTTTTTCCTCTTTTTTATTTTCACTGCTTAGCCAAATTCATTATTTCATTGAACAAATATTCTTGAACATCAATATTATAGGTTGATCAGGCAGAAAAAAAATCAAATGTATGCCCTGCATAGAGGGTTATGACTGACAGGTAAATAGGCTATGGCAATGTAGTCTGCTAAGCATTTTGCTAGAAATAGGTTGGAAAAGGATCCCTTAATCTTGGCAGTGACACATTTTGATGGTAGGGGAGAAGGACTGCTGATAATGAGGGCTTCCTGAGGTGAATCTTGAGGACAGGAAAGAAAGTAGTCAGGCAAGAGACAGAGAAAAGGTTACTGCAAATAAGAAAAACAAATACCAAAGCACAGGGGCTCAGTCCATTTGGGTAACTGCCAGTATTCCTTGTGCTTGGAGTGGAAAGTGAGTGTGGGTAGACAAGAGATGGGTCTCAAGAAGAGCCAGGGTCAATCCATGAAGGATCCTGCATGATGGGTTGAAAGGGATTTATATGAAACTGTGGGAACCTACTGAAAAGCAAAGCCGGAGTTAGTTGCAGTGGGTTATATGATGACAGATTTGTATGATTGACACTGTAAGAGCTGACCTTGACAGAGATAAACCTGGAATCCGGACGGACATCTAGAGTTTGCTTCAGTAATCCAGGGAGGAATTGCTGTGGGCTTTGCCAAGGCAGAGGAACCAGCAGGCCACGGAGTGAGGGAAATTAAGTAGTTCAAGATTAAGAGAGGACAGCTAGGACAAGATGTCCATCACACAGTTACACGTACGGTCAGTCATGCTCATGAATTAGGGGAATGGAAGGTCTTGAGAAGCTAGGTTCTTGATAACCTTTGGAGCTCTGGTCATGCTTAGATCATTAGGACAAACTGATAGGATGAGAAAGAAAGATTGAAGCTGCCATACTTGGAGGGAGAAATGTATCCCAGGAAGGATGAGGGGTTCCAAGGGAGCGGGGACTGGGCCAGCATGATGTCTCAGAAGCTGAGCCTCCTTTGATGGTTCTACTCAAGCTTTATTATATAGCTTTAATATTTAATTTAAGTATTTAGTAAGCACCATTTCTTGTTATAACACAGTGAACAGAATGCATTTAAAGACAATGTTTAAATTAAAATGTTTACTACAATGTCTAAAATAAACGTTGCCAAACCTTAGTGTGTTCATGTGCTGGTGCTCTGAGAGCTGAACAATGCGCAGAGCTTACTTCACCAGTAGTGCCACCAAAAATACCAGAAAAAAGACTCTAAAGACCAGCCACAGGGCAGCTAAACAAGGACAGCAAAGCCGCATTGCTTTAACGTGAATGTCTTTCTCTTTCTAAACTCTAGGATGGTTCAGCAGTTTGCTGTGGACTTTGAGAAGAGAATCGAAGGGTCAGGTGACCAGGTAGACACACTGGAGCTTTCAGGCGGTGCGAAGATCAATCGCATTTTCCACGAACGCTTTCCCTTTGAGATAGTGAAGGTTCGTACTGCCTGTGATTTTTCTTCTTTTGTTCCATGTCATTTCCACATTCTCTTTTGCAGATCCCTTGCTATGAGGTGGTGTGAGTGGTATGAGACTAATAGAGTGTTCTGAATAAAAACCATGTACTCAGGTAGTGAAATTCAGGAGAGGAGTATTCTTTTCTGATTTCATTCAATGGCATTTAACAACATTTCAGGCTGCTTCAAGAAATAATCATCGAGTTTTCTGTGATGTTTATCACTTGTCAGATTAATTTAAAATACATCTTGAGACTCTCTTTTGTACCAAAATTTCAGTGATCAAGACAGAAAAGGGCCTAATTTTTCTAGTGGGGCAAGATAGACAATGGGGAAAGGAGACAACGTAAGGAAATATGGAAAGCCAGGCGTGGTGGCATACATCCTTCATCCTAGCACTTGGGAGGCAGAGGCAGTTGGATCTTTGAGAGTTCAAGGCATGCCTGGTCTACAGAGTGAGTTCCAGGACAGCTGGGGCTACAGGGAGACCCTGTCTCAATATGGAGACATGATATGAGGGCCCCTTTTAGCAGGATGTTTAGGTTAATTTCCCTCAGAGTGAAGGGCATTTTAGTCAACACCAGAGCAGCATACAGAAGTCAGTGGTGTAAGGATCTCTGGGAAGAAGCTCACTGAAGGAAGAAGCAGCATCCTTGTGTGCGGCTTGGATGAATGTGACAGGCACAGAGGAGACACGGCCAGGGCGGAGCCAATAAAGAAGAGCAGGAACGAAACAGAAGGAAAGCAGTGCCCGTGCGCTCAGGGCTTTCTAGGGTGGAGCGAGGAGTTCACAGTTAACAATGGAAAGTCATAGGAAGATTTTTGTTTGTTTGTTTGTTTGTTTGTTTTTTGGTCTTTTTGAGACAGGGTCTCTCTGTAACCCCACCTGTCCTGGAATTCACTCTGTAGACCAGGCTGGCCTTGAACTCACAAAGATCTGCCTGCCTCTGCCTCCCAAGTGCTAGCATAGGAGGATTTGTAATGAGGTGTGTGGGACTTGGTGTGATTCTAAAAGAACACTATGTGCTGGATTGTTGAGGAACAAAGGAACGGAGTGGGTTAGATTGGAAGTGGATGCATCATTTTTTTTTTCTGTCTGAAATGTCTGCAATCTCAAGGTCCCCTTGAAGGAGAAGAAGCAATATTATAAATACACAAGCACATGGCCTTGGAAGAGATCTGGTGCAAGGGAGGTTCTAGGTAAAAATGATGCAATGAGAGGGTGGATTTTCAGAGGCAGAGTTGATATATAGGCCCTGAGTTGACACAGGAGATAGAAAACAGAAGACTCGAAGAGACTCCACAGATTTTGGCTTTTGTGGTTGAGTGAATGATTAACCCCACGAGATGAGGGAAACAGGAACGCTGTACTGGGTGGGGGTCTGAAATGAGAGTGGTTTGGACTCGCTAGGAATGAACGGCTCCATGAGGCAGTTGAATGCTTTGAGGGAGATGCTGCTTGCTTCCCGTACAAAGAGGTGGATGTTTATCTATTGGGGGAAGAAGATGAGTAAATAGATCATTTTATTAAAATGTGCTAAGTAAAGTGGCAAATTTCAGCACAGGGTGCTATGGAAACACAGCCCACAGACATGAGTCCTAGCCCATGTAAGCAAGGGAGCCAGACTTCTAAGCTGAGTTTGGAAGGATGTGTAGCCAGCTAGTTAAGCAACAGGCAGTAGAGGTAGGTGGAAGTGTTTATGAAGGACGGAATGATAAGGACTCTGAGCAGCAAAGCTGCAGCATATGGAGAGAGACCTAAGGTAAGTCATTGTTCTACCACATAGAGTATGAGGAGGCTGGAACAACTGTGTATCTG
Source organism: Rhizomys pruinosus (assembly GCA_009823505.1). NCBI lineage: Eukaryota > Metazoa > Chordata > Mammalia > Rodentia > Spalacidae > Rhizomys > Rhizomys pruinosus. The sequence goes on along the minus strand of VZQC01000745.1, from coordinate 1,065,681 downwards.
TCAAAGCTGAATCCAGTGCTCTCTGGACGGCCCTTCCAGGACTAAACTCCATGAGACTTTGATGGTGCTTCCAAGCAGTTGTATCATGCCCAGGACTCTGGGAGATACTTATAGGGCAATGCAACCTGTACTGGCTTGGCGAGGCATTGCTAATTTCCTTTTCTAAAGAAGCCTTGAACTTGGGCCACAAAATGGCCAGGGAGAAAAGACAGCCATTGTGAATCTGAGGACAGCTACGTTGCTGCCTCCCATCAGGTGACACCTTCAGTTATGGATTGTGCACCCGTGGCCTCCACTTTACTGTATTCAAGAAAAAAATGAAGAATTATATGTTTCAAGTGAATGGCTGGATTTATGTCAGAAGGCATCCTTTATGCATCGCATGCCTCATATACACTAGAGTTATAATCTGCAGCACTGCAACTTCCAGAAATCTCTAGTGTACTATGTGGCCTTGAACTTCATATAAACAGATGTTTGGACCATCTGGCTTTATCTTAGAAAAGACATGAGTATCCATTTATTATTAACTAAGTCAAGATATTCCCATTCTGCAATATTCAATAATATGACCTAACTGCATTAAGTGTCATAATCGTGGCTCATTTTGCATCTGCAGATGGAGTTCAATGAGAAAGAACTGCGAAGAGAAATCAGCTACGCAATCAAAAACATACACGGTATCAGGTAAGTGATCCACATTTTCCCCGTCTTCAAGCTGCTAAAACAAAGAGAACATCTGTAAATAGTGTAAAGTTATGTTTTTGAACAGCAGAAGGTAGAGAGTTAGAAATTAGAAAAGGAAATCTTAGTTTTGATTTAGTGCTAATTTTTTATATTGCCATTCAGATTTTTCCCAATTAAAAAAGCAAAACTGTTTTGTGTACCTGTGCTCTGTTCTCCACATGGCAAGAGTGGAATCTCCTGCTCATCTTTGAGTAGGCGAGCACCGCAAAACCTTGTAGTGAGGAAGATACAAGATGCTCATAAATAATCATTTGCATGGAGAAATGGCAGGTTAAGTTTGAGTGGAGTTGTGGAGGAAGATTGGGAAGGATGAATAATGATGATTACTTTTCCTGTTTAAAGAAATGATTTTCACCACCACTGTGTTCTGTGTGCCTAAATGCACGTGTGTGTGTGTGTGTGTGTGTGTGTATTTGTGTGTGTGTTTTTTATGTGTGTTTATGTGTATGTGTTTATGTGTGTGCATATGAGGTGGTGTTGAGTGAGCTGTGAGATGGGGAAGGAAGGAACGGAGGTTGTTGAGGATGAGGGGTGGTGAGAGTCAAGCCGTGGAGGTGAGAAGGTGCAGCGGTTCTTCGTGGAGCTAGGGCTTTGCATTTTGACCGCTGGGAGGAATGGGGATAGGACAGTGGAGTGGCCCAAGCTGCAAAGGTCGGCTGGAATGAACTGCCCTGACCTCTGCCTTGTTCCAGAGGGAGATTATTCTGTTACTTCCTCTCTTAGTATTTTAAGGCTGCTATAACAAATTACCATAGATCAGGAAGCTAATAAACAACAGAAATTTATCTCTCACAGTTCTGGAAGCCGGAAGTCCAGGATGAGAGTTCCTGCAGCATGGCCTGGTTCTGGCCAGGGCCTTCTTCCAGTCTGCGGGATACCAAAGTCTCGCAATGCTCTTATGTGGTTAGAAGGAAACTAGGAAGCTCTCTGATCTCTTCTTATAAAGGCACTAGTCCTATTCATGAGAGCCCCCACTCTTATGCCCTAAATTCCTCTAGAAGGCCCCACCTCCTAATGTTTTGACATTAAGTAGACAGGGTGACAAGGTTTCAGGAGTGGAGAGATGGCTCAGCAGGTAAGACCCCTGGATGCTCTTGCAGAAGACCCTGGTTCAGTTTCCAGCACTTACAGAGTGGCTAACAGCAGTCTATAACTCCAGTTGTAAGGGAATCCAACGTCACTTTTGGCCTCCATGAGCATCATGTAATATTGGTGTACTTACATATAAGCAGGCAAAACACACATGAAATAAAAATAAATTAAAAATTAAAACCAATTTAAAAAAAAAGTAGACAGTGTTTCAATATGTAAGTTTCAAGAGGAGCACAAGCATTTAGTCTATGGCACTTTCCTTCAAGAACTGTGACATAAATTATTTAAAAAAATTTCTTAAACTCATGTATAGTGCATTAAGCATAATTTAATGATCATATATTAAATATGTTAAATGCATCCTGAATGTGAAAGTCCCACTTGGATTGTTGGTTCATGGATGACCTTGCATGAAAGAGGGATCCCCTATATGCGGCTAGTTATGGCTCAGGTTTTGTTACAGGACCAGGATGAGATTATTGGGGGACCAGATTCTGAAAGGGCAAATCTTGACACCGAGTGGACATGTGATGAGTGGTTTTCTAAAGGAGTTGTGACCTTTGACCTATCTACATTTTACAATTTAGGCAACTTGTTCCATAAGTCTCAAATAGCATAAATATAAGTTCACAAAATGTAAAGAGAAAAATGTACACAAAATCATGTATTTCTAAGGATTACTACAAAGTTCCCTATTCTATTTCCTCTTCACTAGTTCTATAGAATATCTTGGGGGGGTTGGGAAGCTGGAGAGTTGGCTCTGTAGTTAACAGCACTGGCCACTCTTACAGAGAACCAGGGTTTGAGTCCCAGCTCCCACATGGCAACTAACAACTGTCCATAACTCCAGTTCCAGAGGATCCAACACCCTCTTCTGACCTCTATGGGCACTGGACAAACACAGGCATGCTTATATACATGCAGACAATCCAATAAAAAGTTTAAAAATAATAAATTGAATATATTTGGTATAGAAACTGTTTCCCACCCCCACCCCCTTGGGAAGACCTAGTATTTAAATGTTTATCTGCCAAATAAAATGTAATAAAGTCATTTGGGGGGAGGTCATAAAGTACTTTAATTTAAACACATATAATATATTAACTTAGCTTATTTGTGAAACTCCTTACCAAATGCATTTTTGTTGAAGATAACTGCAATAGCCCATTCATTCAGAACTACAGATTTCTCATGTGTTTGCCTTCCAACAGAAGAGATTGGCAGTTGTTATTATTATGGGGTACCTGCAGGATAAGAAAAGCACATGTCTTAAATATGGACTATACCAATGGAGTGATGATGTAAACCCTTAAATATGCTTAGCTTTACGTTTTCCCATTTGATTCGTTAGATATTTGAATAACAGTGGTCATCTTGCCCAGGGAGCACTGGATAACAGAAGTGGGTTTTTTCTTTTTTAGTTTTTATTGTCTCTGTGTTGCTAACATTGACTATAAACTATGATTAAAGGAGAAAGACAATCTTTTTGGGGCAAACCAAGACAAATAGGGTGACAGCTTTCTCTTCCGGCATAGTGACAAGAAAATATGGGCCGACTTTACTGTAGTGCAGAGTAGAATGTCCAGGCTTGGAGAAGGAAGAGCTGACTGTTTGGTGGTAGGACCGGGGAAGGGGGGAGTTGTGGATATGGTTGCCTTCCATGTGGGCTTTGCAGCACAGGACGGACTTGGGCAGGACAAATTGGCAAGAGGGTAAAGTGAATGTCACAGGCAGAAGCAAAGAATAAGTACTTGACACAGACCAGAGTCACCTGGGAAGAAGTCACCTCAACTGAAGAGCTTCCCAGTGGGCTCAGAGCGTCCTGTGACCATGTCTATTAGGTATTTTCTTAACCGATAACTGATGAAGGAGGGTCCAGCCCACCGCGGGTGGTGCCATCCCTAGGCAGGTGGGTCTGAGCTGTATAAGAAAGGCAGCTGCAGGAGAGAGCCAGAAAGCAGCTTTCCTCCCTGGTTCCTGCCTGGGCCCCTGCTGGAGTTTCCTCGGTTATGGACTGTGACCAGGAAGTAAGCTGAAAATAAACCTTTTCCTCCCCAAGTTGCTTTTGGTCAGTGTTCTATTAGAGCAACAAAGAAAGCTAGGGCAGTATGTATGCATTAAAGTTAATTTGGGGCTGGAGAGATGGCCTAGCGGTTAAGAGCGCCAACCGCTCTGACAGAGGACCCGGGTTCGATCCCCAGCACCCACATGGCGGCCGAGAACCGTCTGAAACTCCAATTCCAGGAGAACTCCAGTTTCCCAGGGAATCTGAAACCCTCTCTGACCTCGCGGCATTGCACACGACACGGGTGCACACACTGCATGCAGACAGTACATTCATACACATACAGAAATAAAATAAAATAAATAAAAAAATTTTTAAAAAGAAAAAAAAAATGGCTGGGGCTGGAGAGATGGCCTAGCGGTTAAGGCGCCGACCGTCTTACAGAGGACCCGGGTTTGATCCCCAGCACCCACATGGCGCCGAGAGCCGTCTGAAATTCCAATTCCAGGAGAACTCCAGTTCCAGGGGATCCGACACCCTCTTCTGACTCCGCGGCATTGCACACACGGTGCACAAACTGCATGAGACAGTACATTCATACTACAAAAAATAAATAAAATAAAAAAAAATAAAGTTAATTTGCTGGAGCTGGAGCGATGGCCTAGCGGTTAAGAGCACCGACTGCTCTTGCAGAAGACCCGGGTTTCGATCCCCAGCACCCATACTGGCAGCTAAGAACCGTCTTTAACTCCAGTTCCAGGGGAATCCAGCACCCTCTTCTGACCTCCACGGCATTGCACCACATGGTTGCACCAACCTACATGCAGACAGTACATTCATACACATACAAAATAAATAAAATAAAAAAATAATAAAGTTAATTTGCTGAAACGCAGCGTACATGAAGGAAGTGGAGGGAAGTAGATTAGGGCCAGAAGGTGGGACGTTTTCAACATCGGACTAAGTAGTTTGGATAGTATTCTGCTTGCAATGTAGGGAAATTACAGTTATAGTAAGATTGCTATAGCTAAAAACAGGTACACAGTCTGCTTGTGGTCAGCAGATTTGCTGAGTAAAGGAACTAAAGAAAGGGGTCCCATGAATGAATGTTGAAGGAAGGGAAGTTAAACGGGGAAAGGTAAACTGGGAAGGGAAGAAAGGGGATGAAAGAAGGAGTGGAGAGAGACGACAGCTGCCCGTCTGGTCCCAGAAGTCCTGGTCATGGCAGTGCTCAGGATTCGAGTCCCTCTTAGAGCTTTTCTCTCTTGACTTTTTGTTTAAATTTGGGTGATCATTTTTCATTTGTGTGTGTATGTTTGTGTATACATGTTTTGTGTGTGTGTGTGCACATGTGTTATGTGTATGTGGAGGTCAGAGGTGATGTTGGGATGTTGGGGGGTGTCTTTCTCAACTGCTTTCCACAGTGTCCTCTGCCACCTCCTCCTGCTGGGGTTGCAGGCTTTATGTGGTTGCTGGGGATGGAATTCAGGTCCTCATTTGCATGGCAAGTGCCTTACAAAGTCAGCCACGTCCACAGCCAGTTTTTGTTTTTGTTTTTTGGATAGGGTTTCTCTAGTCCCAGCGCACCTGGAAGTCACTATGTAGACCAGGCTGACCTCAGTCTCCCAGAGATCCATGAAGGGCTGGGCTGCGTCTGCTGGCTGCACCCGTGTCGGACAAGAGGGAGGAGCGGTTCCCAGGCGATTGAGTTAAGGGTCTTCTGTGTGCGGCTCCGATCCCACCGTAGCCCAGCTAGGCTACATCCTACAGCCCCGGCCTGTTTTTAACTGTTAGTGAAACATGCATGGCCGCCTCCATTTCTTGTATTTACTTTCCCAAGTTCGTGCTCAGCCTGAGAAAAGCATTATTATGACACCAAATTTGGATTAATTCCAGGGCAAAGAAAGCACTTATTATTTTTGTCATTTGTATAAATTCATAATTAAGGGATCACACAATATTAAAGTGAACTCATGATCATATTCTTCCTTTAGCCTTCGAAGATTTAAGATTAAGAACTGTCCTGCTCTGTAGTAGCCTTCTTGGAAAGAATAGATCCTTAGTCTCCAAATCCTACTCTTCAACTGTGCAAAAGACCAGGCTCACTTGTTAAGGGAGGGATGCTTATGAAATATTTAAGAAACAAAATTCAGGGGCTGGAGAGATGGCCTAGTGGTTAAAAGCGCAACCGCTCTTAACAGCAGGACCCAGGATCCACCAACCCAGCACCAATGGCGGCTGAGAACCATCTGAAAACTCCAATTCCAGACGAACTCACCAGTTCCAGGGGAATCGACCCAACACAGACCCTCTTCTTCTGGCTTCTCGCTCTTCTGACCCTCATGTTGGCATTGGCAGGTGGGTGACACAAAGGGGGGAGGGAGACGAGGGAGCGAGGGTGGGGGAGTAGGGGCAGTAGCAGGGCGGAAGAAAGTGAAGAGCAGTGAGAGAACGAAAGAAAAGAAAAAAAAGAAGAATCATAAACCAAAAACAGAAAAGATGAGAAAAACAAAAAAAAAAGAGAAGCAAACGGAACAAAGAAACAGGGAGACACAAAAAGCACCCCACAAATAACACAGCAGCAAAAACGAGAAACATGTGTGTTGACTGAAGACAACCGGGGGGATAGTACACGATCACGGACACCATTAAGCGTGGCATCCTGCGGGGCTACCTGTGATAGTAAATCTAGTCAGTCCCTAGAGTATAGGATACTAATCTACACTAGGTGTATATCTAGCTGAGACATACTCTGCGTATCCGCATGTACCACACTACACTACAACACATTGCGATACCATCATATCTGCACATATGCTGCTCGTGGACTGATCTATGCTAGTGGAGGCAGACAGTCGTGCGCGTGAGGGGTGCGGATAACGAGCATCGCATCATAGCGTGAATATCAGTCGATACGCTAAGCGCATAGTTGAATACGTAGAAAGAAGGATCATCTGTGAATATGGACGCAGGCAGAGGTATGTTACAAAATCAGACAAGCATCACAAATGTTGCATCAGCATCAGACAGCAGTGTGGTGGTTACTGGGCACACAGTGAACGGCGGCCATCCTCGATGCGTGAGAGAGGACGGTATCTGGCGGACTTTGAAAACCTCTAGGCCATCTGGCTCCAGCCCCAACAGTTTGCCCTAAGGCTTAAAAGATTGCATAAGCAGCCCTCCTGTAACAAGGGAGCCGGGTGCGGTGGCACAGTTGAAGAGGGGATTTGGAGACTATCAGAGCTATTCTTTCAGAAGGCTACTAAGCAGGGACAGTTCTTATCTTAAAATCTGTCGTGACCGAGGCTAAAGTGGAAGAGCACTGACCCCGATCACTTATGTTCCTATTAGTAGATATGAGTGAATGAATAAGCCCTTAAGTAGCAGACATATTATACAGCATAATACAGCTCTGACAAAATAATAAAGATGCAGTTTACCTATAACTAGCGCGGATGGTTGGAAGCTAACTCCAGAACTTGTGGTGTGCTAGTGAGTATGTGTGAGAGCGCTAGCGAAGTAACACGGAGATGACGAGGGCAATAAGACGCGGCTCGCCCCAAGCGAGCGAGCCAGCCGCGAATGCAGTGTAGCCTGCACCTCAAACTCAGTTCGTTTATCACACATGCATGCAATCAACTAAAAACTACTAACTGAGCGTTGCCTGTGAACACCCTGTGGCATTTGCTTGCAGTAATGGGGAACTTATGGGTTTATCGACTATTAAGTATAATATGGGAAAGGTAAAAGTACGGTTAATTAATTAATTTTTTTAGATTGTTTTTTTGAGACAGAGGCGCCCTGTAGCCCCACCTGTCGCTTTGAAAGTTGACTTTGTAGACCAGTTGGCCTTGATCTCACAGAGATCTGCCTGCCACTGCCTCGCAAGTAGTGCTGAGAGTAAGGTGTGTGTTTTCACCCAGAGCAAGATCTTGATATGGGTATTTTTAATTTTTACACATATGAGTGGTTTGCCTATGTGTGCAGTGCCCACATTTAGGCCAAGAGAGGGTGTCAGATGCCCTTGGAGCTGGAGTGAAGGACAGGTGATAGCCACTACTCGGGAGCAGGAGCTGGGAACTGAACCTGGATCCTCTTCAAAAGCCAAACCAGCGTTCTTAACTTCTGAGNCCCCAGAGGGCTAGGATTAAAGGCGTGTGCCACCACACCCAGCCACAGCCCTGTTTTTAACTGTTAGTGAAACATGCATGGCCGCCCCCATTTCTTGTATTTACTTTCCCAAGTTCGTGCTCAGCCTGAGAAAAGCATTATTATGACACCAAATTTGGATTAATTCCAGGGCAAAGAAAGCACTTATTATTTTTGTCATTTGTATAAATTCATAATTAAGGGATCACACAATATTAAAGTGAACTCATGATCATATTCTTCCTTTAGCCTTCGAAGATTTAAGATTAAGAACTGTCCTGCTCTGTAGTAGCCTTCTTGGAAAGAATAGATCCTATAGTCTCCAAATCCTACTCTTCAACTGTGCAAAAGACCAGGCTCACTTGTTAAGGGAGGGATGCTTATGAAATATTTTAAGAATAGAAATTCAGGGGCTGGAGAGATGGCCTAGTGGTTAAAAGCGCCGACCGCTCTTACAGAGGACCCAGGTCCGATCCCCAGCACCCACATGGCAGCTGAGAACCATCTGAAACTCCAATTCCAAGAGAACTCCAGTTCCAGGGGAATCCGACACCCTCTTCTGACCTCTGTGGCATTGCATGGGTGCACAAACCTACATGCAGAAAAAAACCCAGAAATTCGAATTTAGTGTATTTCAGCTATAGTATTCTAATCCCTTGTAATCTACTGGACACTGGTTCCAGGACCCCCATACCCAAAGATACCACAATCTGCACATATACAATCTCTTGACTATTACATACATACAGCTTTCCTATGCTTTGAATCATCTCTAGATTATTCATAATAGCTAATGAAGTATGAATACTTCAAAAATATTTGTTACTCAGCATTATTTAGAAATAAGAACAATCACAAATGTCTGCATTCAGTATAGACACATTTTTTTCTGAAACATTTCCATTGGTGATTGAATCTACAGGAAGTGTGCCGATATGGAAGACTGACCACATCCTTTTTATTAGAGTGAAGTAGTGAAGTAAGGCATATTTCAGCTAAAATCAGCTAAGATCAAGTTACAAAAACATATTTGGATCTCTAGCTGTGTGTGTGTGAGAGAGAGAGAGAGAGTCAGAGAGACAGAGAGACACAGAGACACAGAGACACAGAGAGAGAGACAGACAGAGGCTGAGCATCAAACTCAAACTCAGTGCTTTGCACACATGAAGCAAGCACTCTACTTCTGAGCTTCCTTTACCCTTGGGCATTGCTTCAGGATGGGAACTTATGGGTTAGCACTATTAAAGATATATTAAAGGTAAAAGACTTAATTAATTAATTTTTTAGATTGTTTCTTTTGAGACAGAGTCTCCCTGTAGCCCCACCTGTCCTGGAGTTCTCTATGTAGACCAGGTTGGCCTTGATCTCACAGAGATCTGCCTGCCACTGCCTCCCAAGAGTGCTGAGATTAAAGGTGTGTGTTTTCACACCAGCAAGATCTTATTTATTTTAATTTTACACATATGAGTGTTTTGCCTATGTGTGCAGTGCCCACTTAGGCCAGAAGAGGGTGTCAGATCCCTTGGAGCTGGAGTGAAGGACAGGTGATAGCCACTACTCGGGAGCAGGAGCTGGGAACTGAACCTGGATCCTCTTCAAGAGCAACCAGCGTTCTTAACTTCTGAGCTGTCTCTCCATCCTCTACTGTATATTTTTGTATATGTATATGTGTAGGTGCATATGTTTGTGGAGATGTGCATGTATGTGTGTGTGTGTACATGTGTTTGGGGGTGAGATGTCGACTTCAGCTGTTGTTCGTCAAGAGCCATCTACCTTGATTCTGAGACATGGTCTCTTACTGGCCTGAAACTTGCCAAGCAGATCAGTAAGGCTGGACAGTGATCCCCAGGGAGCCATTTGTCTCTGCCTCCTCTACTCTGGGATTATAAGCATGGACCACCATGCTTGTCTCTCATGTGGGTGCTGGGGATTGCACTCAGGCCTTCATGCTTGCAAGGCAAGCACCTCATTGACCACCTCAGCCACCTGTACTTTCTAAAGTTGGTATAGTTCATGCTTAATTTAAGTAACATGTTAACTCAAAGATTGATGGTTATTATTCAATTGCTAAAATCTAATGCAATGCTTTCTTTCCTGCATTCAGGACAGGGTTATTTACTCCAGACATGGCATTTGAAGCAATAGTCAAAAAACAGATTGTAAAACTGAAAGGGCCTTCCTTGAAGAGTGTAGACCTGGTAATGCAAGAGTTAATCAACACTGTGAAGAAGTGTACCAAAAAAGTAAGTTTGGGTTGTTTAACTTCCCAGAAAGTGGTTATTTGATGTATTCACCTTTTTTACCCCACAGCACAACTTTGTTTCCCTAACTCCCACTTTGTAATAGACATGTTATGTTTGTCCACGGAGAAATATTGTGGTGAGTTGTGAGTAGAAATTGCTTTTGTAGTGAGCAGTGCAGTGCTTTGTATCATGCTATTGCAAATAAATTTCCTTAGCTCAGAAAGAGCAGATTTTATTACCCTATCTTTTCTGTTGCCTGAAACAGATAAAATCACCTTAGAAAAATTAAATGAATGCTGTAAATTAATTTTTGTATGGTGTGAAGGTAATTTTTAGATAAGGGCATCACCAATACTATGTATATTGATAAGAAAATTTGTGTAATTCCACATTAGCTTGGGAATTCTGTAATGAGCACTGTAATCCAGTGATTAAGAACCTAGCTCAGTCATCCAGGTTCAAACCTTGTTCCTGATTTTACTGTAAGACCTGGGACATCATACTTACTCCTTCTGTATTATTAATTTATGTGTGACAGGGATTATAATCCTAATAACATATCCATGATGAGGAGTAAAGAAAATGATGCCTGAAGTCTGAAGACAACTAACACACCAATTATTCACAGTAGGAGCTCAATGGTAGTTAATCTATAAGTAGTCATTTGTACAGAAACCTGTATTCTCTAGTCTGAATATTTATTGAATCTATGGGGGAGAATGATTGTGGAAAGACTCCCAGTTTGTGGGACTCAGAAAACTATGGATAATGTGGTGTGCTGAGTTGGTAGGACCACTAAAGTACTGTTATGGGGCTAGAGTTCAGTGGTTAAGCATCCTTTTGCAGAGGACCAGGGTTTCATTCCTAGCACCCATGTTGGCTAGCTCACAACTGCTTATAATTCTAGCTTCTGGAGAGCTCACCACTTTCTGGGTCCTGTGGATACTGCACATGCATGGTTGCACACAGAGACATTTAAATCAAAAAATAAATCTTAAAGAGAACACTTTCCACTGGAAAATATAGAATTAGGGACACTGTGTAGGGGAGGGCAGGCCTAAGATGGAACAGCCGGCACTGGACCCTTGAACATTTGTGGAAAGCACATTCTTCTGTCTTCATTGGCTTTCTTACTCTTTCCTTTATCTATGGTGACTGGTAGTAACTTTCCTGAAAAAAAAAAAAAAACAGGGCATGGGAATAGATTTGTCTATTGATCTCAGTCATGGGAATAGATGTGTCTATTGATCTCAGGCATGGGAATAGATGTGTCTATAATCTCAGGCATGGGAATAGATGTGTCTATAATCTCAGGCATGGGAATAGATGTGTCTATAATCTCAGTCATGGGAATAGATGTGTCTGTAATCTCAGGCTTGGGAATAGATGTGTCTATTGATCTCAGGCATGGAAATAGATGTGTCTATAATCTCAGGCATGGGAATAGATGTGTCTATAATCTCAGTCATGGGAATAGATGTGTCTGTAATCTCAGGCATGGGAATAGATGTGTCTATTGATCTCATGCATGGAAATAGATGTGTGTATTGATCTCAGGCATGGGAATAGATGTGTCCATTGATCTCAGTCATCTGAAGAGAAGCTCAGGTGAAGAAAAGTTGTGTGTATGAATGAAACAAACACATGAGAGATGCCTAGATAAGGATATGGGAGGAAGAGGAGCCAGAGAAGTAGCCTGAGCCCTGAGGGAACTAGAGGTTCAAGGATCTTCAGGAGCATTGCTACTGTTCTATAAACCCTGTGATCTAAGTTGCTCTCTATCTTCTCTAAAAAGAGGAAATGCCTTAAGAGATAAAGCTCTGGGGTTGCTGAAGGAAGATGAAGCTAACTGGGAGAAAAGCCACTTTTTAAATACCAGAATTCCAGTTGGGAACTTGAAGGCAGTTGGTAATGTTTCATCTTGCTACCAAAATGCAACTCATCGCCTATATGTTGAAAGCACTTTGAACTGGCCTTTTAACTAAACTGTAGGATTTACCAGTTCTTCATTCTGTACTGGCTTTTCTGATTACAAACTGCAGCACAGTGATCTGTTCAGATGAAATGCTTCTTTTAGGTGTTCTGCACAAACTCGTTTTTGCAAACTTGTGTTCTTTCTAAAAGTGATGGTCTTCCACTCGTCCTCAAACCTGTTTACTCAACATCATTTCATACATCAGAGTAAATAAACTGATCCAGTGCAAAAATGTCTGAGTTTTGTTGCTGTGAAAACTGAGCTGAATGTTTGGCAAGCTTTGCTAAATGTTAGCTATGAATGCTGAGCTGTTTGCGAGGTGTGGGCAGGATCATGATAAAACAATCCTCGTATGTTGGTGAAGGTGCTTATAAAGCTGAGATAGGCTCTGCATTTAGATTATTTAACAAATGTGTGCAGGTTATCCTTCCCTGCAAAGAAAGTAAAACTGGAAATCACAGATGAAGGTTGTGGTTTATATAAGACAGAGGTGCGTAACTCCAATCAGTGGATCCGTATGCACAGAGCAGGCCCTGGCATGACATCAAAAGCTTGGCACATATGTGTACATTTATGTTTTCAGTTATATAAAGTGTTTATGGTATGTATGAATCTTTTTTTTATCATTTCCCATTTTATCCAACTTACTGGAAAAGCAGCAGTCAGCTTGAGGTAAGACAGCTTGTTCCCAGACGCTTTTGGCTTCTATTCTGCCCCCCACACACTTTGAACCTCCCTTTCCATTAAATGCTCTAGATCAACCTCCTGTGTATTTTTACTGCCTTCTTAAAACATTCTATATTTTGCTTTAAATAAAATGAAATAAAACATAACTTACCTTTGTCCCTGAGATTGTGTTTGCCCTGCAGCTTTCTTCTCGGATGAGTGTTTTTTGGCCTAAACCTAACAAAACAAAACAAAAACAAAAACTAAGGCCCTGGGCTGGGCATTGCATTTGCCTTCTTCTCCTGCCATGGGTTCTGAGAATGAGCCTGTCTCCTTCCTGAAAATGTCTTCCGTTAAGGCCTCGTGGTACCGTTACACTCTACCATCTGTTTCCACTGTTGCCACCGCCCCTGGCCCTCCCATGGCAGGTGTCAGGACTTTTAGAAGCTGGCTTGCATTTTTCTTGTACACACATGATTCAGCTCAAGTATACAAGTCTTCAGTGCCCATTGGGAGAGCATGTGCAACACCTAACAGGCACTGTTCTTTGATGTTGTTGACTCCTCGGCTTCTCTACTCAGTCCATGCTGCTATTACACTTCTTTGACTTTTCTTGCCCTTAACATCCTCAAGAACTGTTTTGCCAAGAAGTTGCATCTGTGAATCTAGGGCTTGCAGAAAGCTGGCCATCTCCTCCTACTTTCTTTCTTTAATTAAATTTTTGAAAAGTTATATTTTATACATATGAGTATTTTGCTGGATGTAAGTGTACCACATGTGTGTGGTTCCTGCAGACGCCAGAAGAGAGCATCAGATCCCCTGGAACAGGTTAGCTGCCATGTGAGTGCTGGGACCTGAGCCCTGGTCTTTTACAAGAGTAGTGTCCTCTTAACTGCTAAGTCATCTTCCCAATGCCCCCTCCTACTTTAGATTTTTAAAGACTTCATAGAAGAATTCAGAGGAGATTTGGAATTTAGTGTCCATTTTACCATTAAGCTTTAGATTAAAAAACACAATTAAGGCTGTGCTGCTAGAGTGGAAGCCCCCAATTAGTTCTTCCAGCTTCAAACCAGAAAGTCCCCTGTGGTGGGGAGCATTAGATGGGTGAACACCTTTTATGTGCTGATCACTTATTCATTTCTGCTTGGATTAACTGTTTTCTCTGTTGAAGTGCAAAGAATGGTAAATAGGCCGTTTGTATTTACCCTAAGTTCCTGTGAACCCAGGAAGTAATTGTCTTCTTTCTGTGAATCGGTGCCACAGCAGTTAGTCTTGTACCTTAATCTTAAATTCTGCTCGGTAACCCTCCAGTGAACTGTAATTAGTGACCCTTCCTGGGCCCACAGTTGTAATACTGAAGTTTTAATGCTCTCTTCATGCTACCTTACTTATAACTTTCTTCTTCACTTTGAAGTGATAATCATACACGGGCCATAAATAGGAAGATCGGCCTCTTGTCTTCTAATCCCTAAGCTTTTGTGCTCATAGAACTATCCTTCCTTATCTCTATCTCTGATGCCATACTGTCCCAGACCAAGGTTCCATTCCTACCTGAGCTCTCACTTCCCAAGAGAATTTACTTAATGATTCTTTGATCTTCTGTATTATCACCTTCTCTGTCACATTAAAAAAATTGCATATAGCTGGTTTGGTGGCTCATGCCTTTAATCATAGTACTCAGAAGGTAGAGGCAGGCAGATCTCTGTGGGACTGAGGCCAGCCTGGTCTATGTAGTGGGTTCCAGATGGGCTAGGGCTAGGGAGACCCTGTCAAAAAAAGAAACAAAAAGGGCCTAGAGAATTGGCTCAGCAGTTAAGAACAATGACTGCTCTTGCAGAGGATGTAGGTTCAAATCCCAGCAACCACACTTTTCTGATCTCCATGGGCATTGCACAACATGGTGCGCTTACATGCAGGGAATACATTCATACACATAAAACAAAAAATAAATAAAATATTAAAAGAAAAAGCATCTAAACATAACAAAAGAAACAACTCCATAAGCCTATCTACTGCCCTGTTTTTCTTCTTGTTCAATTAAGTTCTCATACTTAATCTGGCTTCCACTCTATCACTTTACAGAACTACTCATGGTCAAGGTCAGCTGAGGCCTGACTGCCCCAACCACTGCATGCCACTCTTGTTTTGAGGCTGCCTCTCCCATAGGTCCTCTTCCATCTTTCTCTGAGTGCTCCCCCCATCTCTATGGTTAACTACCATCGGCTGTTTGTCAATCCAGGGGTCCCACTGAGCTCGTTCATGGGGTATTTACTACTTAGCAGATTCCCTCTTCTGTCTTCTAACTACCACTTAAAATATTGGCGATTCCCAAATTAATACCTCCAGATCAAGCCTTTTGAAATAGTTTGTCTTAGTCAGCTTTGTGTTGCTATGACAAAAACACTTAATAGAGCCGACTTAAAGAGGAGTGCTTTCATCTGGCTCAGGATTTCATAGAGATTCCAGTCTCTTGTGGCCAGGAAGGCTTGTGACAGTAGATAGGGGAGGCAGCTGTTCATATAGAACAAATCACGAATCAGAGGCTGTGGCTAGCTAGAACCAGTGTTGAGTATAATCTTGAGGGACCTGTACCTAGTAATTTAATTCCTCCCACACAGTCCCATTGACTAAAGGATCCATAGCCTTCAAAACAATGCTACAAGCCAGGGACTGAATGTTCCAAACGTGAGCCATTGGGAGATATTACAAATTCAAACCAAAACTCTGTCCTCAAAATACAACTCCTTTCTTTCCCTTCCTAGGCTCTGCAGATCCCTCTAGTGGCCTCCGGATCTTTCAGTCTCCAACCTCAGTACCATCAGCTTCGCCCTTATGTTATCAGAATAGACTTTCTAAAATTTAGACGTATACGTTGTCCATTGCATTTAAAGCGAATGCATTCTCAGGCCTTGAGAACCCAGCTTTAACCACTCGGGCTTATATTTATTTCCTCACCTGATCTCTGAATGCTTATTCAGCTGTGGCTGTTGTCGCACTGCTCGCTTCAGCTAGTCTAAGTGATCTCTGCTCCCTGCTAGGATTTCTTCATGCCTTCGGCATGTGTGCACATGATCCCCTTGGTCTGGAATGTCTCCCTATCCCTTCCTGTCTTCCTCCTGCCATTCCTCGTTTTTAAAGATCCAGCTCAGTCTTCCTTTTTGTCCTAATCATTTTCCTCAAGGGCCTCCATGAGTCCGGTCTTGGCCTCTGACCTTGTGCTCCAGTTGCTGCGCTACCGTGGTTTCTGTTGTCTTTATGACATGGTTTGGGGATCTGTTTGCGGTCATTTGTTTGTGTGAGTCCCTCCTCTTGCTGATTATACTTTCCTTTTTAAAAATGAGTTGTGTCTTTTAACTTCCAAATCCTAGAACCTCCTAGGAAGGGCATTCTAGAAATACTAGTTAACAATTTACATGTTCTGAAGTTTCCCTGATGCTAAAGAAATATGTAATTGGCTTCAAAAAGAATGTTTTATTCATTTCTTTGAAATTTATGACATCTGGATAGGTTTTCTTCAAACATCTGTCATTTTCTTTATGCTTTATTTTCATGCTCTTGGGTTTAGGGCCTTATTAGGTCTAGTGTCACCCTCTTATTTTAAAACTAACCTAATTAAAATATTTTGTTAGGTATGGCAAAGCTTTATTATTTTGACCCCTTTGAACATGAGGCACTGAGAAAGTGACTATATAATTTACTGTCCAATGCAGGACATTTTTGAGAGTTAAAGGAATTGCTATTAATACTTTCACTGGAATAATAAGAGTAAACTAAGACTGCCTCAGGTGATATAAAATATATAGTTATTCTAGCCATATTACAGTTTTACATACCTTTACATACACATACTTAAAACATTGATTTCATTTATACTTCCTCATGTTGAATTCTTTATGTGCAAGATCTTAGAACATTTTTTCTTCTGTCACATAAATAAAAGCATTAGTTTAAAGCATGTGGGATTGATGTGTGTTCACATAACAGAGCACAAAGCTCGATTTCTAGCCCTGGGGACACATTTCTTCTCGGGAATTCTCTCACTGTTGTCATGGGGCAGAAGAGGACAAGACAGTGTGTTAGTGTTTTATGAACCATTTGGCTTTTGTCCAGGGATGTCTCAGCTTTGGAATTTTTCTGGCGGGTGTCAGTTTTCGGCTGCTTTTCTTTACTTCTTCGTCTTTGGCAGATCACCTCAAGGTCCTGAAGTTTTTTGCAGGAAGCACAGAGAGGAACATCTTGTTTTTTAACTACAGTTTAGCAAGTATGCCTTTTATTGGCCTCTTGGGAAACCACATTCTTGGATCACTATGATACCAGTTAATTGATTATTTTTTTTTCCTTCTCAGAAAATAAAATTGTTTTGTAAAGAAAAATAAAAAGGATACCTTAATTGGCCATAAGATTAAAAAGTGCTGTTAGAAGAAATGCTGAGTTCTGTGGTGTGTTAGGCCAGTGAACAGCTGGTCCTGAGTACATGTAATCAAATAAGAGAATCCAAAGTCCTTAGCATGCTTTCCAGGCCCTGTATGATCTTGTCCCCCATGTATCTCTAAACTCTGCTCCCCCAACTCCCCTCCCTGCGGTCCACCGCAGCCATGTAGACTGCTGTCCTGATTCAGTAGCGCAAGGAGACATGACAGTAGAGACATGTCTTTTTCTCAGTGCTGGAAATGCTGTGTGTCAAGATGGCTGCAGGGATCACACTTTCACTTCAGGTCTGTGTTCAAATGCCACGTGATCAGAATTTCTCTTGAATTTTCTATCTATAATTCCATAAGCCTCCCTCTGGCCCCCACCCAACACCTCCTCCCCCGCTGTTCATCTTCTCCCAGCCTTTGTTTTTCAGCTCCTAGGCCTACGAGTGGTCATTTATATGCCTTTTCTCGTTGATAGACAATAAAGGGATTTGAGAATGTAAGCTCTACTGATATATTAAGCTCAGTTATATTTACAACCCTGAAACCAGAATTTTTTTTTTTATTTTTATTTTTTTTTTTTTTTTTTTTTTCCTTTTTTCCTTTCTTTTTTTTTTTTTTTGTTCTTGTTTGTCTTTTTTTTTTTTTTTTTTTTTTTTTTTTTTCCCTTTTGTTTTTTTCTTTTTTGTTTTATTTTTTTTTTTTATTTTTTTTTTAAATTTTTAATTAATTTTTTCTTTATTGGGTTGTTTGTTTTTTTTTGTTTTTTTTTATTTTTTTTTTTATGTAAGGCCACAGAGCATTATGTTCAAACAGGTTCAGTAGGTGCCGCCTAGAGAGACTTGTATTTCACTTCTCTAAATCAGGCTGGATATTGTTTGAACCTTTTGTTGGGTACTATAGGAAATTCAGGCCTGAGGCTTAACTTTAAAAGAATTTGAAGCTCACTTTTTTAATCTTATGGTTCATTCATAGATTTGTGAGTTTTACAATGAAGACTTAATTTGTGATTTTTACCCTGGCCTCCTACTCCCCGTACCCCCACTTTTCTATCGTAACTGCTCACTGTGTCTACCAGAGAACACAGGGTAGACAAAAACCTGACTAAGGACTTCAGGTACTGTTTTGACGCAGTGTCAACCCACCCTGACCTATTTGGATACTTTCTGCATTCCTCAAGAGACTATGCACATGCCTGCCTCTTCTGCCTGCCTTTCCACTTCATTCCCTCCCAGGTGGGACTAGTAAAATTTCATTCCTTAGCATTTGCTAAATAACACAAAAATTCTCTTTATTTCTGCTTAAAAGTTTTCCCATCATGCACCTCATCATATCTCCTACCAGTTGTAGAGAATATTTGAGGTATAGAATTTGGGATTGGCTCCCTTGGAGGAGGAGAGCTGACACATTTCTTACTCTGTGTTCACTCTACCCAGTTCCTCTAGCTGGGAGCTGGCCCCTTCCTCCTTTCTACCAACCTGTCACTAAGATCTTTCTAGATTTCCCATATTCCATTTATAACACAGAGAACGTTCTGCACTGCAGAGGACTTCACCATTTCCCGATGGTTCTGCTCTAAACCACTCCTCATTTTTCAATCTTTTGTGAATGTGGCTCATTTCAGTTTTCTTTTCTTCATAGCAGGTGTGTTCTTTACAGATAACTGTTCTCTCATCCCTGGAATAAAGCCACCATTTTACCCCACACAAATAAATGATTGCTAGGGACTTTTGAGGATGGGGTGCTTAATCCACAGAAAATGGTTTTTATTTTATTTTATTTTTTGGGCTGCTTTCACAAGTAGTATAAGCACTATTGCTAGTCCATTTGTAACAAGTGGCTAATAGTTTAAAAGTTTATAGCTTTTTGATAAAAAAAAAAAGAGACCATATTTTTGGTAAGCCAGATGTGTAAAGTCAGGCATTGTGAATGGAAGTGATTGTGCTCTGGCTCTGGTACAAGGTCATGCACATTGGTTACCTAATAATCTGTTCTTGCCCTAGGCATCAAACTAGTTCTTCCTGAAGCTATAGAAATCTTGGCTGGCTCACGTCTTCTCCAGGAGTAACCTAATAGCCTGGCTCTTAAGATGCAATTAATTAATGTTTAGTAAATTTTATAAGTGTGTAATTTTTGTTTTATTGGATAGAAATGCCTTTCAAGTAACTTTTTCCCTCTAGAGAAAAATGTGGTTCATGCTTAAATTAAATTTTAATATTGAGGTTACAACAAAAATAATTATAAACAACCTTAAATAACACTTAAATGTCAGGCATTGTTAAAATTCTTTCTCCCAGATTATGTATAATTAATTTTTTTCTCTTTGAATTAAATATTTAAGGTTTTGATTATGAATATTTATGTGCCACGTTATTTCTTCAGTGACTCTGTATTGTTTAAGAATATTCAAGTGATTAGAACAGAAGGTGTGTGGAAGCAATTTACCATCTAGTCCATGTCCTGTTCGAGTGGAGTTTAACTTTCATTACAACAGCATGAAACCCCAAGAGGCATTCTTAAGGAAGTCATAGCCATTCGTTTTTCAGTGTTTTCTCTTTCTTGGTTCTTGGAAAAACACTTCTCCTGTATGATGATATATGTTTTTAAACTCAACCTGCCACTTAAGACTAAATCTTCCAATGTCAGGTGCTCTGACTCATACTGAGTGTACAGCTGATGGATTGCAATTGCCCAGAGAATGACTAACATGATATAAAGCAAAGAATATAAAGTTTCTACACTCAGTAGCAAGGCCTTAATTCACAGATCCCAAATGAGTAATTTACATGCTAGGTTACATCTGTGAGAGCCAATGCGAGATGATAAAGATGGCTGTCTTTGTAACTCTTTCTTTACTTCCTTCGCTTCCCTTCCTTCCTTCTAATTCTCGTTACTTTCGTTTTCTTGTCCATTCCTTCTTTCTTTCTTTCTATCCTCAATTCTTTTTCTTTCTCTCTTCTCCCTCATACATCCTCGTCTCTCTCATCTTCGTCTCTCTTCTCTTTCTTTTCTTTCCTTCATTTCTTTTTTTCTCTAATTTGAGGAACTGTGCAAAGATGGGTCTTATCCCTTAGATAAATCCCAAGCTAGCCTGGAGCTCGCTTTTGTAGACCAGGCTGGCCTTGAACTCACAGAGGTCTGCCTGCCTCTGGATTAAGGGCATGTGCCACCACATCTGGCTAAAGATGGTATTTTCTAAATCAACACTATTTAGGCAGATATGTTTAGAATTCTTCCCAATGTTGGCTTTTAATTGAATACCAGAGCAAGAGACCTTGGTAGTTTTGATGATATAAGTGATTAACGAAACTTTAATTGCACCATAAATAAAAGATGTGGAAGTGACCAAGCTGAGCAATCTAGATACAAGGATGTTTGGAAGCCAGAGGAAGGGCTGAGCAGACAGCCAGGGATTCCTGGCCAGGGAGCCAGTGCAGTGAGTCAAGAACCCCATCAGAAATCGTTTCGAAGGCCGGAACTCCGTGCCACTTTTCCTCTGTGTATCTTGAGAAGAAATGAGCTTTGCATTTATGAATCAGCAATTAAAGCCATCATTTCTGAATTTTACCAGAGCCCTCTGTAGACCAGCCGTGTAGCAAACATGTTTGGCTCCCTGCTGCCTTCCACTGCCTAGTGACTTCCCTTGTGATTTTGCCTCCATAAGGGCAGGCTTCTGTTGTTTTTCTCTTGTTCCCCTTAGGGTTTATTAATATTTACTTTTGTTTCAGTTGTAGGTATGCAGACACAGGCTGTGGTTTCTTTCCTAGGAGAACTTATCCCATGAGTAGTAAACTTAGAAAGATGAACTCATATTCATGCATACACACATGCATGTGCACACACACACACACACACACACACATACTCCAACACTGTAGCCAAGGCTAGTAGGTTGGAGACTTCTTAGATGCTGCTGTTTCATAGGATACACTTGTCATTTTGCTCTTTCCCTGACTTAATGATGGCCATGTACTAGCCAGGGGTCATTCAGGTCAAGTGTTTAGTTTCTGAATAAATATTTATGTTGCCTCTATTTGGTGGTTTTGAAAAATTATTTTATTTATTGTTTTTCAATTTGATGTGTATGAGTGTATTGCCTGCATGTAGGTAGGTGCACCAACGGAGTCATGCGGTACCATCAGAGGTCAAAAGGT
Source organism: Rhizomys pruinosus (assembly GCA_009823505.1). NCBI lineage: Eukaryota > Metazoa > Chordata > Mammalia > Rodentia > Spalacidae > Rhizomys > Rhizomys pruinosus. The sequence continues at coordinate 1,044,235 of VZQC01000745.1, read as the reverse complement.
GTCAGATTTCCTGGAACTGGAGTTATAGACAGTAGTTAGCTGCCATGTGGGTGCTGGGAATTGAACCCCAGTCTTCTGCAAGAGCAGCCCGTGCTCTTAACCCTTGAGCCATCCCTCCACCCCTCTATTTGGTGGTTTTAAAAATAGTTTTGGCTGAAAGTGTAGAGAGTAAGAGTCTACAGAATGTGGGTCCTTGGACAAGACTCATATTAAACTCCACTCACCCAGGGATCAGGGAGCATTGCAGAAGTGGGGGTGAAAAAATTGTAAGAGCCAGAGAGGAGGTGTATGACCATATGCTGCTGGCCCCTGCTTATATGAACCTACATCAATGATGCTAGCATGTACAAAACCCATGCAAATACAAGGGGAAAAAACAACGTAGAATTGGGAAAGTGAGCAGCAGACTTAAAACTTAGCTGAAGAAATATTGGCAGCTGATTACTGCTGGGTTAGGAAGAGCTGATCTTCTTAAAGCGAGAGGCTCTAGATAGGCTGAGTAGACCTCAGTAGATGAACTTGCAGTGAGGAATGTCTGGAGACACTAACTTGACACAATAGGCCTGAACACAAATGTGCTGGATAGCTTTAGTGTCAACTTGACACACCTGGGTTAAGGGAGCCTCAATTGGGGAATTGGCTCCATTGGATTGGCCTGTGGCCACATCTGTGGAGTATTGTCTTGATGGTTGAGCAGTTTGGGAGGGCCCAGCCCACAATGAGTGGTACCACCCTGAGCAGGTTGTTGTGTACAGTATAAGAAGGCAGGCTGGGCATGGGCCAGGGAGCAAGCCAGTGAACAGCATTCCTCCATGGCCTGTGCTTCGGCTCCTGCCTCCAGGTTCCTGCCCTGAGTTCCTGCCTTGAGCTCCCTAAGTGATGAACTGTGACCCAGGAGATGTAAGCTGAATAAACTCTTTCCTCCCCAAGTTGGTCAGAGTGTTTTGTCACAGCAATGGAAGACAAACTATGACAACAAATGACAAACTATGAATCCCAGTCAGTGGGGGCACTGGGAAGGTGACAATAAAGAGGGTTTAAAGATGATTAAGATTGATTAAGATGTTCTGTATGAAATACAGAAAAATTCAATAAAAATTTCTAAAAAAAAAGTAGCTTTGTCTGTAATCATCCCCCCCCTCCCCCGCCAGCTGTTGTTGAAGGCATCTTTCTCCTCAGCAGACCAAGCTCTCCTTATGCTTCTTCCCTGCAGATTGAGAAAGTGCGATCCCTGAAGTGCAAGTGCCCCTTGACAGCTTGGGATCCTATGTGTGCAGGGGACAAACAATTTTCTTGGAGACCTGAAGAAGGCCACTGCCGTTGACTGGCTATCATTCTCTGAGAGCTTTTATAAGTTTCATGAAATAGACTCTGCAATATTCTCAAAGTGTAGCAGGCTTCTGAGGTGTTAGGCTTTCTCTGGCAGAGTGTTTCTGAAATGGGAAATAGAGGCTTCATCATTTGTATCTTGCAGTGACTCATGAAGTAAGCTTTGAAGTGTATCCACATTCTCAGGATTTAGATCCAAGTGAATTGTGCACACGTGTGTGTGTGTGTGTGTGTGTGTGTGTGTGTTTGATTCTTGATAAATATTTCCAAATTGCTTTTCAGAAAGCTTGCTCTTATTGACATCCTTTCAGCACTAAACCTCAGACCAGTCTCAGTATACATTCACCTGTTGTCTTGTATAAGCAGCTACATTAATTTGATATTATATATTATTTTTCTCTACATTATTTTGATCATAGTACAGTATAATGTTTATCTTCTGCCTATTGACTACTAGATTTTTATGTATTAAATTCTGTTCTTGTCTGATTTTATTGATCTGTTTTTTCATTCTTATTAATGTGCACGTTTTCTTTCTTTTTTTCCCCCCTTGGAATTCTTTTTTTTTTAAATATATATTTTGTACAAGATTATCAAATCTAGACCCGTGTCCCCCACCCTATCTCCCCACCCCACCAGAGCTCATGTATTCTGCCAAACATGCTTTTCATCTCTTTCTCAGTCTTTCTCAAAATTCTCCATGTGGAAGTTGACTGTTTTGAGCAGAAGTTCACTGTTTCAGTCAGTTCTTTGATGCAGTCCTTTCTGTTGTTGTTGTTGTTGTTGTTGTTGTTGTTTCCAATATGCATCACTCCCAACTGCTTGGACAAAAGCTTGAGGGGCTGTGCACGTTTTCTTATAATTGAAACTGCTCATGCACCTGGACACAGCCATGCTCGTGTGTGCTCCTTCTTTGCCGTTTCTGTTGGAGCCACTCTCACTTCCTCTCTGAATTTCTTTGGTAGTCAAAATTCCCAGCAAGCCTGAACACATCTGCCTGCTTTGGTCCCTCTCTCCTTTCTCTCCTGCCTCAGCCCATCCTTCTCCATCTCTGCACTGACATCTTTCACTGCTCACTGTCCCCAAATGGCTTCACACATGTTCCTTGCTTGGAAAGCTCCATCTCCCCAGGAATTCTCTTATATACCTTAATTTGATCGTGTCCTCATGATAGATCAGGACTACTTAAACATCTCTGTAGCCCCAAGGCTTCCCCCACTCTTTCTTCTGTTGAAAGTGGCTGCATACAGTTCGTTGATTCACTTTTGCAAACTGTTTTTGAAATGATTCTCTGTGTCCTGATTAGCTGTTTTTATAAGTATTGATTCTTTGAGAATTTCATACAATGTACTTTGAATTTCATACAACGTATCTTGAATTTCATACAATGTATCTTGAACTTCATACAATGTATCTTGAATTTCATACAATGTATCTTGAATTTCATACAATGTATCTTGATCATATTCAGATCCCTTTCCCATCTCCACCCCACCTTACTACCCCCCTCTTGACTTCATGTCTTCTGATTTTGTTCTTTTTTAAAGGCTTATAGAGTCTAATTAGTGTTCCTCAAATGCTCAGGGTGTGGGTCCATCCCTTAGAGTCAGGTCAACCTACCAGATATCACACCCTTAATGAAAATTGACTCTCTGTCTCCCAGTAGCTCTCAGTTACCAATAGATCCTCCACTAGGCTGGAGCTTCCTGACCACATCTCCCTTCTATGCTGGGTTTTTGTCTGGTTTGGGCTTGCATGGGTCTTGTGCATGCCGTCACAAGCAGTTGTCAACTTGGTATGGCCCAGTGTCACTGAAGAGGAAAGCCTCAGTTGAGGAATTTCTTATCTGAGGTTGGCCTGTAGGCATGTTTGTGAGGGATTGTCTTGATTATTAATTGGTGTAGGGATGTGGGGAGCAGCATTCTTCTAGCAGGAGGTCCTGAGCTATATAAAAAAGCTAGTGAAACATGAGTCAGTGAATGAGCCTGCCAGTAAGCCAGCAAGCAGCCACCCTCCATGCTTTCTGCTTCAAGTTCTTCCTTATATTCCTGCCTGACTTCTCTCAGGAATAGACTGTGACCTGGAAGTGCTCACCAAATAAACCCTTTCCTTCCATGAGTTGCTTTTGAGGAATGTTTTATTACAAGAACAGACAGGAAACCAGGATACTGCATAATTTAGATGGGGTAGAGGACTGATATGCATCATTTCTAGTTTACAGGCAACTGAAAATATATATACTTACATATCTATTAGGGGAAAATTAGAAAGTTACTGTAGTCTCTCTGTGGTTTGTGAAACGAATGATCTCAAAGGCTGATGGATGAGACCGTGGGCTCTGCCACCCTGGGACTTGATCGAAAGCCCATCCCAGCATTTATAAACTATTTGGTTTTGGTCAAGTTAGTTTTTCTGTACCTCAATTTCCTCCTCTATAAAGTATCTTAATAATTCTGTTTCTTTTGATGGCTAAAAGTATTGAGTATGATTCATGAATTGCTTAGCACACAGCCTGGTGCATGGTAAGCACTGTAGGGGATGCTATCCATTCTTTTTTTTTTTTTTTTTTTTGTCTTTTGAGACAGGGTCTCCCTGTAGCCCCAGCTGTCCTGGAACTCTCTGTAGACAAGGCTGGCCTTGAACTCACAAAGATCCACCTGCCTCTGCCTCCCAAGTGCTAGGATTAAAGGCATGCACCACCATGCCCAGCCCCTATCCATTATTCTTTTTTTGTTTGTTTTTTCCATTATTCTTTTCTCTTCCTCTTTTCCATTGTCTTCATCTTGATGTTTTAAGTTCCAACTTTATAGAACATAGTGCTATATCATATCTGGGTCTCTGCTGTATTTCTAGAGATTTTCTGTTCTTGCTTGAAGGTTTCTGTTACCAGGTGATGAGGTTGCTGCGCTTATTCTTCTGCAAAAATTCATGTCTCTCTTTTATTTCTAGAATTGCAATGAGCAGCTTATGCAACATAGCATAATGCATTGTTTTTCCAGTACAGGCTTTGTATAGTATTAATACTCAGACCTGCTTTCTTAACAGCTGGCGAACTTCCCCAGACTCTGTGAGGAAACAGAAAGGATCGTTGCTAATCACATTCGTGAGCGAGAAGGGAAGACCAAGGACCAGGTGAGTGTGGCCTTCTCTGGTGGGTAGGACCTTTGTGGGGAGTGGAAGGCCTTGACATCATCGTGTGTGTTGTCCCCAGCAGTTGGCCTAGTACTTAATAGGCAAAATTGTAAAACACATGACTTTATATTTATTTTTGCTTTTTTATGAATTATATACTTGTATTGTTATACTAATTATGCATATTAAAATATAGCAAATAGAAATCACTTAGAAGGTTAAAATTGAGGCAGGATAATGCAAGTGTCAGAGCCAGGCGTGTGGACTCCACTGAAATCTGGACCTGAGAGGCAAAGGAGGAACAGGAAGTAGGTCGCAGCTTTGAGAGCAGCCAATTTACAGTGCAAGACCCCATCTCAATGCACAAATATAACAACAGCAAGAAAGAAAGGGAACTAAACCACGGGTTTGGTTGTTTTCTTCCACCAACTTCTGTGGCCATCTTGTGTGCTGCCTCCCTGCCCTCCCCCCCAGGCCTCCCCTCACATGCACACATTGATAACCAGTAATTCAGAAACATCTATTAAGACAGGTTTCTCAACTACTATTAGGCTTTCATACGAGCTCCAGGATATTCACAGTTTGTACAAACTTACCTGTAAAACTTAAGACTGAAGGAAAACATTTAGAAAACTAATCTTTTAAACATTTCTGTTTTGCAAAAGTCTATGGTTTGTTAAGGAGTGACCTTGAAGTCATCTTCCAACCCTAGATCTGTGATTTGGAAAGATTATTATTATTATTATTGTTATTATTATTATTTTTGGTCTTTTCGAGACAGGGTCTCCCTGTAGCCCTGCTGTCCTAGAACTTACTCTGTAGACCAGACTGGCCTTGAACTCACAAAGATCCACCTGCCTCTGCCTCCCGAGTGCTAGGATTAAAGGCGTTCACCACCATGCCTGGCGGAAAGATTATTTTTAAAAGTGAAGCTAATTCACTTGAAAAATGAATAATAAATCCTTATAGTAAAATGACCTTTTCTTAGTTACTTATAAAACATGATAATGGAAAATATAAAAGTTTTCAATCTTTTAAGAAAATATTATATTTATTATTTTTACTTTATGTGTGTGAGTGTATTGCCTGCTTGTGTGTAAATGTGCCTGGGTCATGAAATGCCTATGGAATGGGAAGAAGGAATTAAATTTCTCTGGAACTGGAGTTACCACTGGTTGTCGCCCACCTAGTGGGTACTGAGAATTGAACCTGGGTCCTCTACAAAAGCAGCCACTGCTCTTAGCCATTGAGGCAAGTCTCCAGCCCATTTTCAAATACTCTAACTTCCATGACATAGCTGTAATCACAATATGGTGAGATATCAGTGGGCTTGGGCCATGTGTTTACCCTGAAATGACAGCATGTTCTTGTGAAAATCTCTTTGGCCTGTTTTCCTTTCATGGACAGAATTGGGATGTTGCTCTATATTGTCTGTGAAAGTGTTCTATAAGTTAGCAGAATTGGGATGTTGCTCCATATTGTCTGTGAAAGTGTTCTATAAGTTAGCAGAATTGGGATGTTGCTCTATATCACCTGTGAAAGTGTTCTGTAAGTTAGCAGAAGTGGGATGTTGCTCTATATTGTCTGTGAAAGTGTTCTGTAAGTTAGCGTTTCAAGGTTTTTGTGATTTTCAGGTTGAAATGAGAAAGGGAAAACTGATGAAAAGGGGGAAGAAAAAAATGAAGAACAGAAAGCGCAGCAGTAAGAGAGATGTACAGAGCTTGCAGAGTGTGAGTGTGTGGATGGGAGGGTGTGAGAGAACCAGGAAGAGAGGGCAGGGAGGCTGGGCATCTGCTAGTGATCCCATTGACAACCGTTTCCCTGCTTGAGCTTGGGAACCATTGTTACTACCATTTATCAGTGTTTTTTGAAAATCATGCACCATTATTTATAATTTTCACTTCTTTTCCAGCTTTGCCAATCTTGGATAGCCACAATGGCCAAAGGAGAGAAACCGTATTGTAACTTAGCCGGCATTAACTTAGAAGTCAGGGAAATGAAGCTAGGGACCAGCTGTACAGTCCCAGCTTAGATGTTTCTCTCTCCACTTCTAATGGCTTAGCTGCTGCTGGACCAAGAAGGTTTGATAAAATGCCTTAGTTTGATAAAATAAAATATACACTCTCTGGTGTGGTGGCATCAGCCTGTAACCATACTGTGTAGGACGTACAATCAGGAGGGTAAGGAATTCAAGTTCATCCTCTGCTACATAGCAAGTTTAAGGCCAGTCTGGGCTACCTGAGACCTTGTCCTAGTTTTGTTTCTGTTGCTGTGATAAAGAAACTGATAAAAGCAACTTATTTAGCTCACAATTGCAGGTTGTAATCCATCACTGCAGGGAAGTCGAGGCAGCAGGAACTTGAAGCAGTCTCAGGCACAGTTAAGAACAGTGAGATGGAAATGCTCTCCTACTGGCTTGGCTTCCCTTTCACTCCTACATGACTCAGGGTCCAGCTCGTGAGCTGCCCACTTTCAAGGTGGACCTTTTCCTAATAACCAATGAAGGAAAAAAAATCTTTGTCAGACATGCCCACAAGCCAAACCTATTCAGGCAGTCCCTCACTGAGACTCTCTTCCCAGGTGATTCTAGGTTGTGACAGGTTGATAGTTAAAATGTATCATCATGGACCCTATCTCAAAAAGAGAAGTCAACTGTACAAGTGACCTTAAGCAAATAAGATGCTTTATTTGAGTCTATAACATTCAAATGTTTATTGAGTCTATAACATTCAAGTGTTTAGTACTAACTCTTTTTTTTTTTTTTTTTTTTTTTTTTTTTTTGAGACAGGGTCTCCCTGGAGCCCCAGCTGGCCTTGAACTTGCTATATAGACCAGGTCAGAGACAGGGGCTCAGGTAGTGGCTGAGACCAAAGGGACTACATATGGCAGACATAGATCTAGTTAATGTCAAACTAATCTCAAAGAGCCAGGTACATTCTTAGTACCAGGATCAGGTTCTAAAGCCCAACATACTACCCTCATAGTTTTTTCTCTTTATAGTGTGGTGAGAAACTATGTAAGAATGGACTAGGGCTACTGAGAGGTCTTCATAGTGATTATGATTCACAACTATGATCAAGTCAAAGAGAATTCCCTACAGCATTGTTGTATAAGTACCACATGTTAACCAACTTGGCCATTAGAGCTCCAGTTGTTAAGATTGTGAGCTCTGAGCTTAGACTACCTGAGATTAAAGTCCAAGTTCTAACATTTAGTTCTAACATAGCCTTCTATAAGTTACTTGCATTCTTTTATTTTACATTTATTTATTTAGTGCACATGTACGTACATATGTATGTGAATGTAGGTTAATGGACGTCATGATGTGTGTGTGTGTGTGAGAGAGAGAGAGAGAGAGAGAGAGAGATAGAGAGAGAGTTGGAGATCAAATTGCTGGGGTCAGTTCTTTCCTTCCATTATGTGGGTTTCAAAGATAGAACTCAGGTTATTAGTCTTAGTGGCATGTACCTCTATCTGCTGAGCCATCTTGTGGGCCTACTTGCATTCTTAGTCTTCAGTTTTCTTACCCTTGGGATGATGATGGTAATGAACTCATGAGTATTTTAAGAGGATGAATGAAGTACTCCAAATATGGCTCTTAGTTCCTGTTAGTTACCTTTGGATCACTGTGACCACAATATCTGTCATGGTCAAATTAAAAAAGGAAAGATTTATTTTGAGAGTTCCAGCCTATCATGACAGGAGAGACATAATGGCAAGGTGGAGAAGGAAACAGAGAGCAGGACTGGAACGAGGGGTTCTTATAACCCCAAAGACTCACCTCTAGTGATCTACTTCTTTCAGTGATGCTCACTGTCTAAAGGGTCTACAGTCTGGCCAATTCCTTGCTATGTTCTTGAAGCACCTTTTCCTGTTGTCCCAGTGCAAAGTGCCTGGATTCCTTTTATTAATATCTTTAACAGCTATGGCTTCTTCATATGCCACTTTTACTGATATTCTTTTCTGGGCAAACTTCATGTTTCTTTTACATCATTTTTGCTTAAAATTTTGCTCCTGATCCTTACTGTAAATATGACTAAATACAGACATCAATAACCATGCCACTTGCCTGGATGCTATGCTATCTTGAAGTCTCCTCCACCAAATTAGTATATTAATTTTGAATTCATCCTCACATAAATTTTTCAGGTACAGGCCAAATATATACAAATTATTTATTAGACTATAACTTATTTTACAATGTGAAACATTCTCGGGTTACTGTAGCTTTCCAAATACCTCACAAACAAGTTCCTAAGGCCCTAGAACCACATGGTCAGTTTATTCACAAAACAATCCTACTTTCTAGAACACGTTTTCTGTATTAATTACCTTTGCATTGCTGTAACTATAATATAGACGACTTGAGGGAAGAAATATTTATTTGGACTTACAGTTTAAAAGGATTTCAGTTAGTACAGTGGGAGGATATGGTGAAGAAGCTCGGTTTGTGGAGGCGAGAGCATGTGGCAGTCAGCTCACATGTTCACAGACCAGGGAGTGAAGAGTGAAATTGGAACCAGGGCTGGTTACAGGTTTCAAGGACCCATGCTTAGTGACTTCTTAAAGTTCCAGAATTTCCCAAAATAGTGCCACAAACTATGTAACACACATTTGAAACATAAGCCTGCTGGAGACATTTCCCATTCTGATTATACCATTACTTCTTGAGTGATTTCACATTCGGATTATATCATTACCTCTTGAGTGATTTCACATTTGGATTATACCATTACCTCTTCAGTGATTTCAAATTGAGATTAATGTCATTACCTCTTGAGGGATTTCACATTAAGATTATACCATTACCTCTTGAGGGATGTGTGTGTGTGTGTGTGTGTGTGTGTGTGTGTGTGTGTGTGTGTGTGTGAGACACTCATATGCTAGGACACATGGCAGAGATGAGAAATAGTTGGATGTTCTGACTTCAAGGGAAATTGGCTTCTGTTTGTGACTCTGATGTACTGATTAATCCATTCTCCAAGTGGAAGGTTTCCCTCTTCTACAAAAAGATCAATTATGTTTTTATGTGTGTGCCTGCATGAGTTTATGTACACCTCATGCATATAGGAGCCTGTGGACATCAGATCTTGTGAAACTGGAGTCCCAGGCAATTGTGTGGGAGCTGAATCCAGGCCCTCTCCAAGAGCAGTAAGCACTCTTAACTACTAAGCCATCTCTCCAGCCCCAGCTCTTTAATTGTGTATGCAAATATATGAGCCTCCTCATGTGTATGGAGACCAGAAGAAGTCATCAGGTACCCTCATCTATTACTCTCCATTTATTCCTTTGAGGCAGGGTCTCTCCTTGAAACTGAAGCTAGTGTTTTCTTAGCTAGACTAGAAGCCAGCAGGCCCCAGGGGTCCTCTTGACTCTGTCCCTGTTAAAATTGGGCTCCCATGCATAAACTGGATTCCCAGATTTTTATATAGGTACAGGGATCTAAATGCTAGTCTCTGTGACTGTGCAGCAAGCACTTTTAATCACTGAGCCTTATCTTCAGCCTCCCTTCTCTGTCTTCAGTGAAAAATTGCAGGCACCCTCTAGAAGTTAGCCACCCCTGCCTCTAGAAGTTAGCCACCAGCTGCCTCTAGAAGTTAACCACCGCTGCCTCTCAAAGTTAACCACCGCTGCCTCTAGAAGTTAGCCACTGCTGCCTCTAGAAGTTAGCCACCGCTGCCTCTAGAAGTTAGCCGGCAGCTGTCTCTAGAAGTTAGCCACCGCTGCCTCTAGAAGTTAGCCACCCCTGCCTCTAGAAGTTAGCCACCACTGCCTCTAGAAGTTAACCACCGCTGCCTCTAGAAGTTAGCCACCGCTGCCTCTAGAAGTTAGCCACCAGCTGCCTCTAGAAGTTAACCACCGCTGCCTCTAGAAGTTAGCCACCAGCTGCCTCTATAAGTTAGCCAGTAGCTGCCTCTAGAAGTTAGCCACTGCTGCCTCTAGAAGTTAGCCGGCAGCTGCCTCTAGAAGTTAGCCACCGCTGCCTCTAGAAGTTAGCCACCGCTGCCTCTAGAAGTTAGCCACCCCTGCCTCTAGAAGTTAGCCACTGCTGCCTCTAGAAGTTAGCCACCGCTGTCTCTAGAAGTTAGCCACCAGCTGCCTCTCGAAGCTTGTAAACGCCCCCTTCTAGTTTGGACCCATGTAGCATAGGAAGAGCATCCTTTGGAAATGTGATCATGTCATTCTGGGTAGATGTCCCATTTGAATACCGGACTACATGCTGCCTTGTGATACATTTGAACTCTCTAGTATGAGTAACCCATTTCCTCAAGCCTCTGTGTCCCCGAAGTGCTTTGATACATTCTTACAATTTCCTTCCTTTTTAAAAAATTTTTAAATAGAATTAACTACCTCTGCTCAGGAAGCTTTATGGGTAAAAAAAAATCTAAATTAAGCATGGAAACCCATAAATTTATGACCTTTTTTCTTAAACAAAAAATTTTGGAACATTATGGGTGCCAGCTATTCTTCTAGATGTTTCCATCCATCTAATTGCATGTCAAAGTAGTTGACTTAGTGGGTGATTACTGCTGAAAGGAATAGTTTTATTTTTCTTCAACTAAATGTTCAGAACTGGTAAAAAGCACAGTGAGGAACTCTGAGAAAGTGAAAAAAAAAAAGGAAAAAATGTACTATTTTTCATGCTCCACAGGCGACCTGGCCCTTTTCCTAGGGTGAACACAGACTCCTAGTTTCCAGGAAAATGAATGAGAACAGCCATAGCTTTTATTTTTCCACTGTTTTCCTACACTGCAGTCCAAGTTAATGTGTGTTAATGTCCAAGACACTCATGACAACCTTGGGTTATGCTGGGAATCGTGCAGATCTTTTGCTCTTTATGGTGGTGACAATTTAAACATTATATTTTGTGGGTATGCAGTGAGTTTGTTGGCAAACTGAGTCAATGTTGGCAAAATGAGTTGGAGAGTAAAATATCCAACAGGACCTGAGTTGATTGTTGGGAGAACAGAGGGGACACTCTAGCTAATTTGGTAAGAATCATTCCTCAGTTTTCTTTAAGAGGTAAAATAAAATTGTGTCTAATGATATGAAAGCTTTTTGTGAAGTGTGATAGCCCCTGTTGCTGGGTCTTGACTTTATTTTCTGGTAGTGTAGTAGATTCAGAATGATCTTTTAAGTCTTTTATTAGCACGTCCCTTGGTGGTTCTTGCAAGATTTGGTCAGATGAGCAGTTGAGAGTAGCCACCAAAGCAGTTTCAGAGCTCAGAGTTCTGGATATTGAATAAGAAATGGTCATAAATGGCCACATACTAAATATATGGGAAGAAGTTGCTCTCTTTAAGACTAACCATTCTTCTAGCTTGATAGATAGTTGCAAAATTAAAGCCATGAATATTTCCTGGCCATCTATTTTGCATATCATGCTATGTTCTGGGGACCCAAAGAGGAGTAAGACAAGCCTCCCTCCTTCTACTTCTGAGACTGGGTGCATTTGGCATGGCAGGGCTGTAGATACTCCTTATCTTGGTTGAGATTACAGTGTTGCATGGAAGAGAACCACCAAATGAAAAATTACACAAATAATTCATTACGTTCTTGCTAAACATAAGAATAGGTGTTAGGATGCAATACGTGTGTGTGTGTGTGTGTGTGTGTGTGTGTGTGTATATATATATATATAATTATGATTACTAAGACATTGTGTGATATAGCCTGGTCTTGGGTGACAGAAGTGGGGATGAGACTTAGTTAAGATCTTCCCAAGGAAGCTCCCACTGGGGAGCATCATGCATAGCATTGTGCCTATGCACTGCTCTGAGGATGACGTAGTGATTGTTAAATGTTACCTTCAGCAAAGGGCGTACACATAAGCACACGTGCTGTGGGCATCAGAACTTTATCCAGCAGGGCCTGGGGATGTCACTCAGTTGACAGAGTGTTTATCCAGCATGTGCCCTGGATTTAGTTCCCAGCACCAGAGATGGAAGCAAAATAATCAGGAGTTCAAGGTCAACCTTGGCGACACAGTTAAACTGAGTCTAGCTTGGGTTACATGAGACTCTGTTTCAAAAGAAAAACAGAAGTTTAAAAATTCAAAATGTGGATATCTGGAGGGACTCAGGCAGAGGTTCTTAAATGTTTTTCCCTGTTACCAAGTCTCATCATCCTAGAAAAATTTATGACATAGTTGAGGGAGCAAAAATAAATGTGGCAAGAGAAATCCACTTTTGAAAATCTTCAGAAAATGTCCTCTCTGTGACAGTTTATGATTGTTTATTCCTTTCTTGTTACTGTCAGGGCACTGGGCATTTTCCCACAAAGAAGCCTTCCATATCCCTCGTTTGTAGTTTGTAAGAAACTTATAAAGAAAACATTTTTTATTGCCTGGGACACGTGTTCAATTCATTCCATCATAAATCCTATTAATGCACATGGTGTTCCACTCGCTGGTATAGGCACTGGGAATATCATGTATAAAGGCTATACAGAGTGTGTAAATCTCCTCTCATCTGGTACTCATACTGTAAAGGAAACAGAGGCAGGATACAATGACAGAAAGAATGACTACTGATTTAGGCATGGTTGCCAGGGAAGCATCCTTGGTTAAGGTGATGCTTTAATCGATGCTTTGATTGGGTGAATAAGTACTTATCGCAAGCTGGCTTTGCATTTATCTATATATTGTCTTTCTTGTATTGCCTTTCTGAGTTGGTAGATGAAGTACTTCTGTTGTCTAGTAGCAGCTTAAAAAGAAAAGGATAGAGACACAGAAGAAAACAAAGGGTGATATTGCTTACACCAGCTTGCTCTTCTTTTTAATACTATATCTATGTTTTGGACAAATAGAATCATTCTAAGTTTTGTATTTGGATGACAAATAGTCCATATCTATGAAATATAATTCTCCTCACATGATACACCTATCACATAGATTTTTAAGAGTGCAAAAGGACTCTGATAAATAAAAACTAATTTTTTTTTACTTATTTTAAAGGACCACTTTAAAGCTAAATATGGATCACTAGCATAGGCAATGAATGGTTGGACTTAACGTTGGAGCGTTTTGAATGTGGATTGTCATGAAAATGTTTCTCATTGCCTTTTAGGTACTGCTGTTAATTGACATTCAAGTCTCTTACATCAATACCAACCATGAAGACTTCATTGGCTTTGCAAAGTACGTGAGATAACTGATCGCTGCATGTATTCTTCCTTTATGAATTTCTAGTACAACTCTGCTACCTTTTGACAGTACAGTCTGTGTTACGCTCATTTGGAGTCTTCCTGCTTAGGAGGTCTGAGTTCCCCAGTCATGGAGCAGGGAAATTTACTATTCTTTGATAAAGGAGGGTAGCTGGCTTTATTGTGCAGCATATGAATTCACACATGCTTAGATACTCATTAGTTTGGGGAGATTATCTGCAGTTTGTACATGAACAACCATAGATAAGCAGCAGACTTCACATTAACCATTATATATCAAATATAATTCAAAGTGGTGTGATAGTTCATGCTTATAATCCTACCACTTGGGAGGTAAGGCAGGAGGATTGTTGTGAGTCAAGTTTCAGGCTAGCTGGGGCTATAGAGTAAGACCTTATCTCAAAAATCAAAAAAAAGTAAGTAAGTAAACAAAAAAATAAATCATAAGAGCCAAAGTATTAAACTCTTTGAACTTCCCTATACCAGAATGTGCAGGCTTTTTAAAAAATGCCTTTCCCAGCCGGGCTTGGTGGCGCACGCCTTTAATCCTAGCACTGGGGAGGCAGAGGCAGGCGGATCTTTGTGAGTTCAAGGCCAGCCTGGTCTACAGAGTAAGTTCCAGGACAGCTGGGGCTACAGGGAGACCCTGTTTTGAAAACAACAACAACAACAAAAAAAAATAAAATATTAAATAATAAGTAAATAAATGTTGAGAAAAAAAAAAGAAAAAGAAAAAAAAAAGAACCAAAATCTGGGGCAGGAAGATGCTTAGGGTTTAAGAGAACTAACTGCTCTTGCAGAGGACCTGGGTTTCAATTCCACAGCCCACATGGTATTAAGAACCAAGCTTGTAAAAAAAACCCAACACAGCGGAGCCAGAGGCGGAGATCTCTGGGGTTCAAGGCCAGCCCTGGTCTACAGAGCGAGCGCCAGGACAGCTGGACTAAAGGGAGATGCTGTCTCAAAAACCAAGGAAAAAAAAAAAAAAAAAAGAAAAAAATCTGGGCAGTGTGGGGCACACACCTATAAAAGTCCCAGAGACATGTGGGAGGCAGAAGGGCAGGAGGAGCTTCTGTGAGTTCAAGGCCACTGGTCTACAGAGTGACTGAATTTTCGCGAGAGGACAGCTGGGGCTACAGGGAGACCCTGTCTTGAAAAGACCAAAAAAAAAAAATGCCTTTCCCTTTTAAGCTTAGATGTAATCTTTTGGGATAAATACACTCTTTTTTTTTAATCAAATATACTTGATTCAGAAATGTTTGTGTCTATATTGCTATTCTTCATTGTTCATGTGTACAAATGGTTAGTTATTCAGGATTAGTTATTGATCATTATTTTTCTTGCTTTTTAAATTACTTATATTTAAAGAATCTTGATTTTAAATCTAGCACGTCATGCAATTGCTCCCAACTTCAAGTATAAAAAACATTGCCTATTTTGTGTTAAATAAACAATAAAAGAGCTTATGATAACTTTTAATTGAAATGCATGCCCAAGAACAGGGTCAAATAAAAATAAGATACAACAAAATGTCAAGCTAATCTATTTTATCACATCCTAACTTAGAAGAAACAGATAGGTAGACCACGTGACCTACGCTGAATAGTGGCTTGAGAGATTTCTAGGCATATTTTAGGCAGAAAACTCTCAGTTGCCCAACAACAATAAAAATGTCTAATTCTGATCTAGGCTATAGTTGCTATGACTGAGCTAATGGTCAATGTATGTTTTATCTGGTGGTTGTCACTGTTGAGGGATATATTAGTGTTCATGGACCATTTCCCTCTGACTACTATGGGCATACTTCTCAGAGTACAGTGACAAATATGTTTACTTGTTTAGTTGTTCCATCGAGGGCACTGGCCACTCTTATCTCTAGGTAGGTATCTGCCACATGGGCCTTTCGTGTAGACCTTCTCTCTCCCTCCTTTGCCCCACCCCCCTTTTCTTTCCTTTAGCAAAATCATCCAGGTTCTAACATGCATCTCTGGGACTAGGTCTAGAAAGCAGAATATGAGAATTTCTTATAGGTCTCCATACAGTCAGTGAACCCCAGGTAGCTCTACTCCCATTTCTACGGGGGGGGGGTAAAGATAAAGAAATAGTATTTTTGCCTTTTAGAAAGTTGAAAGGTAGAAAGGCACGGAAACATTTAAAGTAGTACATTCTTCATTTGTTTCGCTAGTTTCTTTGACGAGTTTAAACTATGAATATAGTTTTAAGTCATTTCAGACAGAAGGAATGCTGCCTGGAATATTGATCTTTGTTGGTTGTGAATGCTACTTGGGTTCAATGCAGAAGCTATGGATTTAAGCTAGATGCCCGTGACTCAAAAGTGAAAGGAGGCTGTCATGCTGCCCTGAGGTATATCCCAGGTTGAGGAGAAGATGGAGCACAATCCTAATCCCTCTAGGAAGGTTCAAGGTCTGAACATATCATGAAACCATTGTTATAATTAGATTTTACTCCACAATATTTTTTCCTGAGACAGGGTCTCATGTAGCTGAGTCTGGCCTCAAACTCTGTGTAACCAAAGATGGTGTTTAACTCCTGATCCATCTGCCTCTATCTTCCCAGTGCTAATTCTTTCTTAAATCAATCAATCTCTCTCTCTCTCTCTCTCTCTCTCTCTCTCTCTCTCTCTCTCTCTCTCTCTCTCTCTCTCTCTCTCTCTCTCTCTCTCTCTCTCCTTTCTTCCTTCCCTATACATACACATAAACAAAAGAATTTGATTTACTAGATGCACATTCTACATTTTGTGGTGTGTGTGTGTGTGTGTGTGTGTGTATGTGTCTTCATGTGCCTATGCACACACATAGGGAGACCAGAGTAGGATGTTGGCTATCTTCCTCTGTCATTCTACATTTTGTTCCTTTTAAGTCAGGGCCTCTCAACTGGAAGCTTACCACTTCAGCGAGGCTTGCTGGCCAAAGAATTCAGGGATCCTTTGTCATCAGCTTCAGCCTCCTGGTGCTGGGGTCTCAGACACCCTCAGCCATGGCTTTTAAAGTGAGGATTTGAACTGGAGTCCTCATGTTTCACAGGAAGCTCTCTTGCCCTCTGGACCATTTCCACAATCCCACCATCCTATTTTGTATTAAAATTTATAATGGACTTAAGTCTGATTGCCACTTTAATGTTTTTTTTGCTGTTAATATTTCCAAAGACAGTTATTTTTCTTTAGCATATATTGATGATACATACTCAGTGGGTTCAGTATGAGATTTCAGTGTATGCTAACAGTCTGTGCTGTTCAAATTTAGCCTCCATTTATTCCCTCCCTCATTTTCTAGTAATCCCATCGAAAATCATGTTTTGTACTAACAATCAAAGGTAAATGTTCTTTCCATTTGTATGCTGAGTGCATTTCAGTGTGGCATGGGTAATTATGAAGATGAAGAAATATTCATTTCAAAATCACTTTGAGGGGTTGTGGTATTTTCTGTGCTTTTAAAAATTAAAAAAATATGGTCGTAGCTATAAATTTTAAAGTTGGCAGGAGCGCTGTTTCCATCAAGAAAGAAAAGTCAAGCCAAATTTGAAGACAATTATGTAAGTATTTCTTAGTTCCAAAGATAGAAAATTAAGGTCTAGGATTGAAAAAAATAGGCATTTGCTTTCATGAGAGCTTTAGAGAATTGTGCCCAGAGACTGTAGCATCTCCCAGCTCTGTCAGACAGTGACAAACCTGGTATTTGGATGTGCAATGTTTGCAAGAGTGGACTTTTGTTCTCAATTTTTTTTTAAGATTTTTAAATTTTATTTATTTTTTATGTGTATGATTGTACTGTCTGCATGTAGGTTGGTGCACCTGTGTTGTGCAATGCCGCGGAGGTCAGAAGAGGGTGTCAGATTCCCCTGGAACTGGAGTTAAAGATGGTTTTCAGCCGCCATGTGGGTGCTGGGGATCAAACCTGGGTCCTCTTCAAGAGCAGTCAGTGCTCTTAACCATTAGGCCATCTCTCCAGCCCTTGTTCTCAATTTTTAAAAGAGGAAAACAAATGCTAAAATTAGATTAATAGATTAATTTTAAAGATTGTTTTTAATGTAGAATTTATACTCCATGTTGAATCTGTCTACCTTCCTTTTCTATCTCAAACTTGTTTATTAAACATGGATTGTGAAATATGTGCCATATGTAATATGCCTAAGTTAACTCTGCTGTAGCCTGGCTTTGGAATTTCCTGACTTCTAAAAGCTTAGTAGTTCAAGTATAATATAGTTTCTGAACTAAGAATTTAATATTTCACATGAAAATATCGATTTTCCTCATGACTTAAGAGATTTAACTTTTCCTTCTTCCTTGCTGAAAAAAAAAATCCCCTTGATGACATTTTCTTATACAACATACCTAATCTTTGCTACTTAGGAAAGTAAGAACTGCTCCTATTGTTGATTTTGTCACTTTTGTCCTCAATAATCTTGCTGTGTGTGCAGGACAAACTCCTTAGCCGAATATCATGGGAAGTGAAATTTCAAGTTCTCATGCCGTTCTGCATTTGTTCTTGGACACAAATTACCCCTGAGTTACTGAGATTAATGCAGTCTAGTGGTTTAGGGGAAAGGAGGGTGCAGACATGTGCTGTTCAGGACTCATCTCTACACTGCAAGCAGCAGGCTGAGGTCAGTTGGTTTTTCAGTCTGCTGAGTGGGTCTCAACACCTGTTTTCTCACAGTGGAACTGATACCGCGAGCGTATTTCAGTTCTCGTTATGTGAGCACCATGAAAATGCGTTGTACCTCCTTCCCGATCCCACGGAATGCCTCTCTTGCCCTTATGAAAGCCAGTGCATTCAAAACTCGCCACCAAGTGCCAGGACCTCTCCTTTTACATTCTTCTTTTATGTTTTCCTGATACAAAATTAAATTCTGTAGCAATGGTGTCCTGGTTCCTCATCTTTACACAAGAGGATCCTCTCTCTTATGGGAATCAGAGGGAAAACAAACCCTCCTTTTGCCTCATGTGGAAGTTTAGGAATTCAATGTTCCATCGCTGACTGGGACAGTTATCAGGTAGAATTCTAAGTTCAAGCAGTTAGGAGAGACATCAAAAGAATCACCCATTCAAATGAGTTATAAAGTCCAGTGTTCCAAGCATAACTTTAAAGAGAAGTAGATTTCCATCTTCTAATCTGCTACTTCGAAGTCCATCTTCATTTTTTAAATGAATCTTAGTGTATAAGTGATCCTTCTAAGAGAAACAGGTTGGAGCTAGAGGCATACCCATGACTTTGCTCCAGAACCTGTATTTCTGAAGAATTCTTCAATTCCTTGGAACATCTGAGCCCATGTGACTGACTTAGACACGCTTTCTTTACAGTAGGATTCCTGTCATAGCACCCTATTATAAATTTTTGCTCAAGACGAAAGACTTTGACAGTAGACTATCCTGAGTCTCATTTGACACCACTGACGACTCTTTGTTAAAGAGATCTGGTCCTTGGGTTCAATGACAACCCCCTACCCTTTTTCTCCTTTTCCTCTTTCTGCTCCAGCCTATTTCTCTGCTGATTTAGGGAGTGTTCATCTCTGCTCTGTTTCTTCCACAGACCTCCTTCCTATCTCAGTCTTAACATTTTGCCGGACCAACCCTACTCTCTCAAATGCTTCAGTTACCAACCTTATCTGAAGGCTCTGAATCTTGGCCTCCATTCTGAGATCTTTTTCCTGAACAGAGCACCATGTTCAGCTGTCTCCTGAACATTCTCCTAGAGAAACCTCACACCCAGCATTTGTGGTTCCCACTTCTTCCAGCTCCCGTTCTCTGTGGATGGCAACTCCACAGAGTTGCTAATTGCTCATCAGAAATCTGGTGTCATTCTGAGCTCTCTGTTCCCTCTACCTCTGTCTGCATCTTTATCAAGTCCGTTTGATTTTATCTCCATAATACATTTTCGGAGTTTGTCTACTTCTTTCTACCATAACTCTCATTACTAAAGTCAATCCTCTCTTTTTTTATTTTTATTAATTTTATTTCTGTATGTGTATGAATGTACTGTCTGCATGCAGGTTTGTGCACCTGTGTCGTGCAATGCCGCGGAGGTCAGAAGTGGGTGTCGGATTCCCCTGGAACTGGAGTTCTCCTGGAATGGAGTCCCAGAAGGCTCTCGGCCACCATGTGGGTGCTGGGGATCGAACCCCGGTCCTCTGCAAGAGCGGTCAGCGCTCTTAACCGCTAGGCTATCTCTCCAGCCCCAAGTCAATCCTCTCTTAATTGAGTTGCTACAACAATCTCTCTGCCTCCTGTCATTTTTTCAATTTTGGGGGGATTCTCCATTACTTTTAGAATAAAGTCTAAATTCATTAACATTATTCCTAAGGCCCCCCCATCTGTCATTTGTGTTTTCAGCCAGTTATAATGTCACTAGGTTGCTGTGTCCTCCACTCCATAGCTTTCATTCCCACAAGTTTGCTCCCTTTGTATTCCCTAAAGATACTTTATTTTTGCTTTACTCTATGCCTATATGATATATTTCTTCAAAGTGTTTAAAGTTTTCTTGCAGGTAAACATTGATAGTTTGATTACACAAAACCATGGCATCAAAGTAGAATTCAAAAAACATTTCTTAAGGAGTTGGCAAGTTGGCTCAGTGTGTTAAGGCACTTATTACCAAGCCTATGGACCTCAGTTTGATCCCAGGACCATATGGTGGAAGGAAAGAACCAGAGAAAACTGACTCCTACAAGTCGTCCTCTAATCTCTACACACACACACACACACACACACACACACACACGCACACACACACACACACACACAAAGAGTGACATGGAGGTGTCTATACACATACACATACTAAACATATATATTAACTAAAAAAATACTTCAACTTTGTGTTTAGTACTGTTAGTGGTAGAAGTGGTAGAAATAGCACAGGTGGACGAGAAGCAAAACAGTCTACTTTCTCTGGAGATGTCATTTTGGACTCTGATCAGTTCTGGCTGTTTCCTTTCATGGGCTGACAGTTTGTCCAGGAATAACCTTTCAATCCTACTAATGAAGCACAAGCAATTAGATATATAGGTATTTAAACAGTACTAATTATTATGGTAGGTTACTTTGGTATAGACACAGATGTTTGGATGGTAGGACGAATCCCAGGAATATGTTTTTTCTGTAAAAGATGACAAGGCTTTACTGTGGCTTATAGACATCTCCTAACCACTAGAGGGATGTGGAGCTTAGTGGGGGGGCATCAGCTTGTGGGTTATTCCTCCAAGGAGATTAGATTTGGGATATACATACAATTAGATTTGGATATACAGACATAGCGGACCTACGCTGCACAGTATTTCCAGGCAGTGAGGTGTAGCTGATCCGACAAGAGAATCATGGCTTGACGCAAGGAGACGCTAGAATTTGTTTTATTGGTTTACTGCCTTTGGTAACACTCTCCTGGTGTTCCAGAGACGCAACTGTGCACTTGCAAGTGCGGTCTCAATACATTCTTTCCCATGCTTATTTAGTCCTTTGAAAGCAAGGGCCTTACCTAACCGCCATCATCTTCTTGCAGGTACCCAGTTTATAAGAGGCAAGAAAGCCGAGATGAATGCAATAACAGGGGTAGCGGATGTGGTGGTACACACCCTTTAATCCTAGCACACTTGGGAGGCAAGGCAGGTGGAGCTTTGTGAGTGCAAGGCCAGCCTGGTCTGACCTACAGAGTGAGTTCCAGGCAGCTGGGGCAACACAGGGAAACCTGTCGCGAAAAGACCAAAAAAAAAAAAAAAAAAAAAAAAAAAGTAAAGAACAGGTGTTGTTGGAGGGGAGAGTCCTGCCTGTAACACTAGCCTGTTTGTCGACTCTGGGTACAAACTGAAGGCTTTGGGGCCTCATGATAACCTGAGGCTGTTAAGAAGGTATAATCCATAAATGATACTTGATTTGCCTTTGAAAGCTGAGCAAGACTCTAGCATCTGAAGGGGGGTGGTCTGGATGGGCTGCTTCCTCCCTTCCTGCCTGCAGATTCAATCAGCCCATTTTGGGGAAGTCATTTGTATCAAGTGATTCTTTGCTCATGTAATTTTCTGGCTTAGAGACATGGATTGCTATCTGCTGCAATGTAACAGCCAAATTCCCTGTAATTGGCTCCAACATATAGCAATTAGGCTAAAAAGGTTTGAAGGTCATTTACAAACTGGACTCCAGGATTACAGGATTGTGCTGTCAAAGTTTTGTGCTCTAGGCTAATGCTAGTCTACAGTCTTGGAATACAGTTGGTGGTCTTTTTGCATTAGAAGTTATCTTTTCTGTAAAAATTTCAGGTCATGTCAGTTGAAATCATATTCTGTATGTTTGAACATCCTAAGCAGTTACCTTATATGGGATAAATGTATGATAAATGGCCACACACCTCCTTGGCATGATCCGCTGTTCCTTGTCTCTGGGTGTGCACACAGATGAAGACAGAAGGGAATGTGCAAAAGCAGTGTGGAGAAGTAACATCATGGCTTCTTTTTGTTTGGATGCCTTCTAATGTACTCTTATTTTTTTATAAAGTTTCAATTTTTTGTTATTTATCTTTATTAAAGGTTTTATGTGCATGTATGTAAGTGTATCACATGTATCCAATGCCCGCAAAGACCAGAAGAGGCGCTTGATTGCCTGAAACTAGAGAAAAGATAGTTGTTAGCTGCCAAGCAGGTTCTAGGAACCGAGCCCAGGTCCTCTGGAAGAGCAGCTCGAGCTCTGACCGCTGGGCAAGGTCTCTGCTCCCATTACTTACTTTAGAATCACTGTGGGCATAAAGCCAGTTTCAGTTTGGCTTCTGCTTTAGTGTGATCTTGCATTTATACATGAAAATCACAGAATCAACAGCAAACACACACAAATATGAGATATGGGGTTATTTTATTTTAATTTATTTTGGTCTTTTTGAGATAGGGCCTGGCTGTAGTCATAGCTATCCTAGAACTCACTATGGAGACCAGGCTGGCCTTGATCTCACAGAGAACCTCTCTCCTCTGTCACCCAAGTGTGGGGAATTAAAGGCATGCACCATCATGCCTGGCAGTATGGGGTAATTTCATCCTACATTTGAAACAG
Organism: Rhizomys pruinosus; assembly: GCA_009823505.1. Lineage (NCBI taxonomy): Eukaryota > Metazoa > Chordata > Mammalia > Rodentia > Spalacidae > Rhizomys > Rhizomys pruinosus. The sequence goes on along the minus strand of VZQC01000745.1, from coordinate 1,021,563 downwards.
GACACCTATTTATCCTTTCTAATTTTTTGTTTATTTTACAATTAGATAATTGTTTATTTTAATAAATATCCTGTATTTGTTGCTCATGTTTCCCATATATATATATATATACACACACACACACACATATGTGTGTGTGTATCTGAACTAGGTATATGGAAGGTATCTATTAAAAGGACAAAACCTTGTAAACCATGTTTATATTTTCTTCCAGGTTGGTGCAGTAACATTTTTGATTTATGTGAAATTAAAACACTCTTTACAGGCATTTCTGTAGATACAATTAAATACCCACATTTTAGAATATATCCAAGGCTCAAATTAAGCCTTTACATATTTCCTCATGAAAACATTCTTAAATACTTTGAAATATTTCTAGTTCAATTATCAAGAATTATGATAAAAGATGTTTTCTATGTACACAGATTCCTTTTTTATATATGAAGCAATTTCACAAACCCAAACACATAATTAATCACCTATTGGTATGTTTTAATTTATGGGAGACTAGTTGCTGCAAGAATGTTATTATTTAGGCATAAAATAATGGTAGTTAGTGCTTATTCTAACCCTAATATTTCAGATTGACTCATAAAATAATGAATGTTTTTTTTTATGTATAATTTTATAAGTGGTAGATCTTTAAAAAAAACCCTTTATTTCCTATGGAAACTCTCTTAGAGAAAATTGCCATTATGGAGTCTTGCTAATGAGCTACTGAGTGGCATTCTGCATCTCAAGGAAGCTTCTTAAAAGGAGGCTGGGGGTTTATATCCATTGAACAGCCTTTGGCTGCCATGTCTGCTATCCTGGGTTCAATCTCTAACACTGCAAAAACTCCAAACACTGAAACCAAAACTGAAACAAATAAACAAGACCTTTCAAGCCCAAGATGCCACTAATTTAGTCTATCTTCCTTTATATTTTCTCTTTTTTTTTCTCTCTCTCTCTTTTCACACTCTGCCACAGAGAACTTGTGGTTCAATGAGATTAAACCCTGCCCAGGGCTGGGTGTCCTTTGCTCTGGATTCTGGATTTTTTTATTTTTTTATTTTTTTGCCTTTGAGTGATTTTAGGGGATTTCACACATAAGTTTAGGGTCTTCACTACTTTATCAGAAATGCACACCTCTGCTTCTGTTAAATAATAACAGAAGTTCTAAACACTATTTAGAGGTTTGTTAAAAACAAGTATCCTTGGGGCTGGAGAGATGGCTAAGTGGTTTAGAGCACCAGGCATTCTTGCAGAAGACCTGGTTTTGAATCCCAGCACTCACATGGCAGCCAAAAACAATCTGCAACTCCAGTTCTAGGGGATCTAATTCCCTCTTCTGCCCTCCACAGGAACTGCACAACACAGGCGCAGTTACACACACCACTCATACACATAAAAACAATCAGTCAAACAAACGAAAACCCAAAGAAACATGTCCCGTTGGGGCTAGAAAGATGGCTCAGTGGTTAAGAGCAATGGCTGCTATTGCAGATGACCATGGTTTGGTTCCCAGCACCCACATGATGGCTAACAACTGTCCATAACTCTAGTTCCAGGGGATCTGACACTATCTTCTGACCTTCAAGGACATTGGACAACACATGTGCACATACATTTATGCAAGCAATACACTCATAAACATAAGATAAAAATGATAAAATATAAAAAACACACATCCCATTAAAGGAAACCTAAATATAATCATATCCTAAATACCATCATGAATTGGAAGAGATGCGCACAACTCATGAAGTAATCATTTTTCTGTTTATTCCTAGGAGAGGGAAAAGACTGCAGGGCTCTGGGAAGGTGACTTTGGAGACACCAAAGCTCTCAGAGAGCAATGTTTGGGATTTGGTGTACAGCCAGAGGGCAGTGTGGGCCCATTGGATCTTGGCCACAGGGAGAATCGGGGCCTCTTTTACATCCTTGCTCACAAAATCCTAAAAACTTTGGGTTGAGATTATTGAAAAGAATGCTTGAAAAGTTATGAAGACAATTAGGCATTTAGCTTAAAACTCCAAAGATAAGAAAGGAAGAAACTAAAATTAGTAAATTAGCAATTGGCAAACAAAAATACACACAAAATATCTCCAGTAACCAAATATAGTGTGAACTTTCACCACCCACCCCCTGCCCGGCCTTCATGAATGTCATGTGGTTTTTATGAGTTTGAGTGAAGGCAAGCAGCTTAAATACATCAGGGAAGATTATGAAAGACTGCTATTTTGAACAACTGTTCTAAGCAGGGCTTTGATTTCTAACTTGTTACTGAACCATAACATCCCCTCACTTTAAGGAGGCAGCTGATGGCTTTAATCTACCTCTTGTTTCACACCATCCCATTGTCCTCCAAAACTGTTAGACAAAGCTGACAGAGGAGTAATCAGTCAACTGTTTCCTTTTTTTTTTTTT